>SZWC01013352.1:0-14127 GCA_023375785.1 Penium margaritaceum | reverse complement strand
CGGGCGGGCGGGCGGGCGGGCGGGCGGGCGTGCGTGCGTGCGTGCGTGCGTGCGTGCGTGCGTGCGTGCGTGTGTGTGTGTGTGTGTGTGTGTGTGTGTGTGTGTGTGTCTGTGTGTGTGTGTGTGTGTGTGATATAGTTTTGCAGAATCACAACTCACAGAGAGGCGAGTGTCTGCAACAGTCACAGCAGCACGTTGGTACGATGCAGCAGTGGTGCCATACGCTCCATACCCAAAGTCAAACCCGTGTCGCTCGTACCAACAACCTTGCTGCTGCTGCTGGTGCTGGTGCTGGTGCTTGTGCTGCTGCTGCTGCTGCTCCTGCTCTCCAGAGCCTCCTCCTCCATCCCTCTCTTGTTTCCCTGGTACCTTCTCAGCAGCTTCTCCTGCCGCATTTCTTACTGCCACTAGACTAACCCCTGCTGCAGCATTAGCAGGAGAAGAAGGTGTTGTGGCATCAGTAGCTGCTGCATTAGGGCTCACATGTAGAGGACGGTGAGCTAGAGCGTCCATGAGCTGCACCGCTGAAGGCCTCTTGTCATCCACCGTCACTTGCCTGACGCAAAGAGAGACAGGAAAGGAGCGCGAAAATTCTTGAAATAACACTGTGCGTATGCATCCGTGTGCACGCTGTCTGGTCTTGTGAAAAGCCATCGGCAACCACAACATGTGCCGCAATACATTGCCATTTTCAGCATACAACTCTTGACATGACTACTCCGTCGACACGTGGCCTCCTTTCTTTGCATCCAGTCCAGAACTATCGTTGCCCCGAGAAGTCTTCATCGACTACAGACGTGCCGCAATACATGCCGAAATATGTACAGTGATTTTTGTGATGGGATGTCAGCATGCGAAGATGGACGGTCGAGTGCCCACTAGCCACCTTCAACAACTTGCTCATTCTCACAGAAGAGAATCGGTGCAGAAAACGTTGGGTGTTCTTCTTTTCACACACCTGACTCGCAGGGTGTAGCAGATGCGGTCCCACACTCCAATGAGATCGTCTCCTGACCAACCGCTTCCGTCCATTGGCCACCAACCACTGTGCTCTCCTGCCCTCCCTCTTCCCTCATATCTCACCACGGGGCAGCCAAGTCCGACCCTCTGAATCTCCTGCGGTGGTCGTCCCTGCTCCCTTTCCCTTGTCCGTACTGTCAGTTGTGTTTTGGTTGCCATCAACCTTTCCTGTGCTGACGTGGACGGATGCGATTGGCTGCCACCTCTCCGGGACATGTCAAGACGAAGGAGGTGGCCGAAGCCGTTGGAGTGCACCACGGCGTGCAGCACATGTGGGTCATCCCCTAGGGTCACACGCGAGAACACATCAGCACTGCACAGCTGGCACTTGCTCATTCGTTCAGCGCCAAACATGTGCTCCTTGCCCTCCCCTCTGCCAAGCACCACCTCCTCTCCCATGGGTGCCATTCTACTCTGCACTGGAGGAGGTTGGGTGTCGATCTCGAGACCTTTCCTTTGCAAAGAATAACTCCCAGTTTCTGCACTGGCGTCTGAGCGCAAGATGGATGGCTGAGGTGTCGTTGGAGCCGCAGGGTGCATGGCACTGGCAACAGCCCTTGGCAGTGCGGATGGGTCGGGTACGATGAAGTGGTATCGGTGTACAGTCACAGGATGGTGGCTCCAACCTGCATGAGAAAACACACCACACCACACCCACACCACACCCACAGCACACCACAGCACACCACACCACACCGCACCGCGCCGCGCCGCGCCACTCCACGCCACGCCACGCCACGCTACGCCACGCCACGCCATGCCACGCCACGCCACGCCACGCCACGCCACGCCACGCCACGCCACACCACGCCACGCCACGCCATGCCACACCGCACCGCACCGCACCGCACCGCACCGCACCGCACCGCACCGCACCGCACCGCACCGCACCGCACCACACCACACCACACCACACCACACCACAGCACACCACACCACACCACACCACACCACACCACACCACAGCACACCACAGCACAGCACAGCACACCACAGCATACCACAGCACACCACACCACACCACAGCACACCACATCACACCACACCACAGCACTACAATGGCACCAGCCATGCACATCAGTACATCAGCATCCCAAGCAGCATCATCTCATCAGAGTGATCTAGAACACTTGCCATGCAGCAGCTCCATCACGAGCTCTAACTTCAAAGCTTATCACCGCATTGCAACAAACTCCTCTTTGCCTCCATCACTGCCATGGCTCTCCCTAAATTACCCGTATTCCCTTTACTCCTCATCCTCCAAAACCGTATCCAGCCTTCCTCTGCTTTCCTACTTCCCATCTTCTACAAGAATGGCCCACCCTCTAACCCCAACAACACCCTAATATTTGTGCTGGTTTCTCGACCATCCTTTCCATTATCTCTCTTGACCTCACATCCACATGCGCCCACATGAGCACGACAACTCAACACACACCCACATGAGCACGACAAATCAACACACACCCGAAGTGCGGCAGTGGTCGCAGTGAGGGCTCGCACTCTCTGCACTCCTCTCTTGCACAACCAACAGCGGGAGAAGCTGCCCGGAAGTTGCAGAGCAGCTGTGTGCAGCTTCGCAACAGTGCCACGTGTGCGGAGTTGTTGCTGGCGGTTTTCCTGTGGCCACCGACTTCTGCTCTCCGTGCTGTTGTGACGCTTGTCCACCCTGGCTGGAGGGAGCACCCAGCCTGAGTACGACACTCCAAGTAGGCCAGCCATCGATCCTGGAGTGCAAATTGCAAGGAATGGCAAAGGAAGTTAACCATATTCTACGTGAACTACCATCAATCTTGCAACCCAGGAAGCAGCAGGCACAGGCGCATTGGTAGTTTGTCACTGGCGGATGCCACCAGCAGAAGCGTACCCGCACTCTGTCTGTGCAACAGCTGTTTCCAGAACTTGTCTAGTGGCAATTACTTTGTCTGGCGGCAGTCACCTGTGATGCACACCGGCCACAGAAAGGTTTCATCTGAGCACAGGTTTAAAATGGCCATCCACTACCAGACTGGGCCACAAGAATCATGGTACACCACATCCTTCTCAGTACCATGAGACCCCATGGCACAGTCCAACCAAAAAAATCCTAATGTACAGGGTTTGGCTGCAATAGAAACAGCCACAATAATGAGCTTTCCCTAGGCGGTGTACAACCGATCACCTCACAAAAGTAAACAATCTGTCCGAGCCTCACGCAGAATCCTGGTCAGGACCAAATCGTGCCACACACATCACCACTAACCAGCCTCACTGCGCCCTGTCACGACCCAATATTCGATGTCTCAGGCATCCCTACTGTCATACCACTTCCGAATTCCTTGCAGTGCCTAGAAGCAAGCCCATCCCATTGGTCAGCCGCCGACCAACTCACCCATGCGTCTCCTTCGCCATGTGACGCCGCACAAAGTCCGCCACTTTGGTTTGAAACGGCTGCTCTGCACCTGCCATGGCCACCACAGCCACGTCGTCAAGCTGCTCTGCTGACAGCACAGGCCGCTTGAGAGTTGTGGTGTCCCGAGGGGTCGGATGAAGGCGCAGGGTTTGCAATCCTCTGCGTTCAGCGAGTGATGGACTGCCAGCTGTCAGGGGCTTCTGGGGCCTTCCAGGGGTTGAGGGTGCAAGCACCCTGCTGTGTTGTTTTCCTCCTCTTCCACATTCCTCTCTCCCTCCTCTCTCCTCGAGATGCTCCTTCAAAGGCGTTGGCGTTTGCAGCGGCTGCTGCTTCTCGTGGTGGTGCTGCTCCTGTTGCTGTTGCTGCCGCTTCTGCTGCTTCTGTTGCTCCCCATTATGGTGCACATTCAGACTGAGATCCCTGGGAGCCAACGTTTTCTCATGAGCTTTGTGTCCCTCCTCTGCCACGGAACCTGAGGGGCCAGTGCCCGGGTGCCTGCTGCTGGGGTTATGCGGCGATGTCCACAGGTTAGAACCATGGTGGAGAACAGCAGGAGGCGATGTGGGCCACATGGCACATGATGTGGCGTGCGAGGGCGTGCTGGATTCCTGCAGGGTTGTAGCTGCCACCACACCTCGATGGCGGTGTTGAAATCCCTGGCCTTCCACAGCCCCTGTGCTCGGCAGGCCTGACGGGCTGCGCAACAGCGAATCTGAGGG
Source organism: Penium margaritaceum (assembly GCA_023375785.1). Lineage (NCBI taxonomy): Eukaryota > Viridiplantae > Streptophyta > Zygnematophyceae > Desmidiales > Peniaceae > Penium > Penium margaritaceum. The sequence goes on along the minus strand of SZWC01013352.1, from coordinate 9,996 downwards.
CGTTTGTGGACTTCCACTGGACCGATACTCACTGTATAAGAAAATATTTTTGAGCGTCCCAGCCTGTCCGTGTCTTGAAGAAAGCGCCAGGGTGGGCGCCGGTTCAGCCAGTCCGCTTGCTCCTCCATGCCAGCCCCGGTCCTTTGCACTTGCTACTGCAGGAACCCTTGCATTCACATTCTCAACGGAAATTCCAGATGGCGGGGCAAATTCCCTTTCCGAAGCGCTAGGAGCAGAGACCACCAAAGATTGCGACCCCTTCCCGTTCTCGGCTGGTGCAGATTTGAGCTTCCTGTTCGTGAGCGTCTCGTTGCACTTCAAAGCCTCCACAGTCAGGTGGCCTTTCTGGGGACGGGGTGACGATTCTTTGACTCCTTGTGGTACCACATCAGTAACGGGGCAACCTGAGGGGGGCCGTTTCGTGGAGCATTGGTAGTGATGATCATGACCGTGCTTGGGGTGGAACTGCTGCTCCTGCTGGTGGTGGTGGTAGTGGTGGTGGTGGTGGTGGTGGTGCTGCTGCTGCTGCTGCTGCTGCTGATGCTGCTGCTGCTGCTGCTTCTTCCTGTCTGCCAGCTCCATGACGGGCCTTTCAACTAACAGAGACTAATCAGTGCAAGCTGCGACGGCCGTCCAGTCTGCAGTCCACCGAGCAGGCAGGATGGAGTTTGGTGGTGGAAATCGAGACAATGCTCTCTCATGAGATATTTTTCAGGCTTGTCAAACTCAAGTTCTAAACTCAGATATAGGCGGTCACGGCCACATAAGCAGCATGCGGAACTCATGATGAGACCGATAGGACAGGAGACGACACCGTGATGTTGAAGGCTCCGTCCCAGCCAAGCGCAGTCACCTTCGATTCTATTCCCTAGAGATTCACGCAGAAGAAACGCAACGGCGACGGCTTCTAAGTACTGTATCGTTGCCGGGAGCAGTCTTTCCTGACATGCCACAAACAAAATCCTTTGTGCTTGCACACGTGACGCAGGAACAGGGTCGATAGGGTGAAACCTGTGTTGGTCTTTCCCTTCTCGTACGGTTGAAAAAAGGCTGTTCCGCTGATGATACAGAAGACGTCAGCTACGGTATCTGACGTGCGGCACAGCGCAGCCTCTGGCTCTGCATTCTTGTTGCTGCCCACCAGCGGTCGCCACCGCACTGAGCTGCACCGCCTCTTCCGGTGTGCTCGGATGGCAAGAAGGGGCGGCGGGCACGGGCGCATGCCTCCAGATTGGTTCGAAAACAGAGAAACCATACCTCCTCCTGCAAGCAGCACGCTTTGCAAAGAAGCCGCCGCAGTGAGATTCTTTGCGGCCAGCGGAGAAGAAGGGCCGGTGGTCACCACTTCGGGATAAGACGGCGACACGGCGAGGCGGATTTGTCCTCTGCTGCTGGTGTCGCGGAGTGGTGCGGGAAGGAAGCAGCCCTGATGGAGCTCCCAGGGTCTTTTGAGCACGTCGGGTGCAAGGGATGGTCGTGAATCGTGTACTTGCGAGGGCGCTGCAAGAGAAGGGGCAGTCAAGGGGATAGAGGTCTGGCGGAGGGTGGGGCCTCGAGGGAGGCCGCTGGGAGTGGCAAAGGGACGGGAGATTCTGCGACAGGGATGTGCTGTGGAGAGATTTTGTCGTCTGCCGGCGCAGCAAGCTCTGCTGGAACCGTGGCGTGGCTTTCTTGCAGGGCAGCTCAGCGTTCAGTTTCTAAATGATTTCTGCGACGGGCAGGCGCATGCCGCCGCCATTCCACCCACGCGAACGGCTTGAGCCCAGGCGACGCGGCAAGCCATGCCCCGCACCGCCAAATAGAGGAAATCGGAGGAAAAAAATATTTGAAATGCGCTGGCGCACAGACATATTCGTAATATGGATGGTTGGTTGTGATGAGATTGTCCAATGCCTCGTCCCCCTTGTGTGATGACTCATCATCACTGATGAGAAGGCAGCCCATGCTGTCCATGCGGTCCATCGGAAAGCTAGAGGCCGCCATTGCTCCAGTCCTCTGCCTGCTGCTCTCAGTCATTTGTTGGTGCAAATAGCGAATTCTTAAGCACGAGCATGACATCCATGCTGACGAAGCACCATGCTGATAAACGCGGCAGTCTCTGAGGCTTCATTCAATATCTGTGGCTATTCATCCACTTTGTTCGGCGTTGACAAGCTTGGCAAACCTAGCAGAAAAAATACCCGTCAACGTCACCTTTATCGGTGATTCTATGCACGCAAATTTTACCGCGAATGAGTCGACTTGTTTCAGTGGGGGTGCCACGTGCCACCCACTTGCTCTTGCCATGCCTTCAGACACATGGGTACCGATATATGGAAGGCATGCCATGGTATGGCCGGAAACACCAGGACCTGAGCTGAAGGTGCTTTGTTACTCCAGGATACTACAAACGGGAGATTCCCACGTAGCCCCTAGTTTTTGCGAATCATCGTCAAAGCCCCCCAATTTTGAAATAATTTTCAAATCAACCCCATTTTTTAAATTTACTTCAAGTTAGCCCCTATTTTTCATTCCATTTCTATATAGCCCCCAATTTATACTTTCATTTCTACATTGCCCCCATCGTTCCACAAATTCTTTAATTGTCGAGTCGCGACGACGTTGGACTTCATCGACGACAATGTGTGATATACTTCTATTAACTACTTCACTTCGCAGAGTAGTCAACCTAAGTGCTTATAGTTTGTTGTTTTCTCCATGATTAAACAATCCATCGTCGCGAAGTGGATGAAACGGTACCCAACTGTTGGGCATGAGGTATACGAACTCTTGCATTGTGATGGGTTCAACAGAGTCATGTTTCAGGGGAATGATATTTATGCGTCGTTCGTTCGTAACTGTTGCACGTGACGTGGTACAATACTCTATGCATTAGCGCCCAGGATTGGTCCATCATTGTAAGCGTCGCCGTCAAAATGTTGTCATCCAATTAGGTACCGTCGAAGACGAGCGTGACCACCGTACATCTCTCAGCAGATGTTGCTTGCCGGTTTGTGATGTAAACCACACAACGTTACCGCTCGCTACCATCATCAACGTACACGAAAATGTTGTGGAATGGGTGACATACCGCCGTGTATTTTGATGCCACAAATGCATCGAAAGACCAATCAAACGGACCAAATATTGCACTAACGATTGATGGCCACGATGCTCGTCCGCTGACCGACCTTAGACTATACCACGTTGGCATCCCGCACGTGGCTGGCGAATGTCGCTTTGGTTTTGCCGTTGGTGCATCCATGGAGTCGTCCTTTTGCGATCCTTCACTCTCATACTGTGAATAGCGTGATATGTCTACCAAGAGCGTACCAAATCGGATTGTCGCACGGGTATACCCGTCTGTACAATTGGGGTTTCGGTTTGCGTCCTGAACCTGCGCAACACGGATCGGGATATTCCCGAATGTTGCGCAATGCGATAGGATCCTGTCGTGCAGTGCAAAACGACCTCCGGGTGGCATCCTTACACGCCTACACCGTCCAAGAGCACGGACTGCTTATGGATGCCAAAGGACATACCTCCACTAGTACTAACGGACACCTCACCAAGGGGCCGGTCTGGGACCAAGTCACTCCACCCATGGACCCCATAGCTACACAATGTGCTTGGTCCGCCAAGAAAGATGAATGGGGCCGTTGGAGAACCCGGAACCCCCCCCTGTCATGGTTGCCAGATCCTGTAGACCTTGGAACCATGTGTTGAGTGTTAGACCATCGAATGCCAACTCCACGTCCGTCGTACTGTCTTGGAGTGTGGGAGCCGCGGTCACAAATTGGGCCACCAAGTCCCTAACTGTGTCGATAAGGGGCAACATGAAAATGATTATGACGAATTCATTTTCAAATTATCCTCAATGTTTCGAGAATAATTTACAGTGTCATGTACGTAACTTGGAATTCCATGTCCAACCATTTTACTTAAGTAACAATGATTTGTACATAACCTATGAAGTAACATTTTGCTGTTCGATATGGAATCCAAGTTCTTCATGGAGTGTATGATGTATTGTGAACATGACCAAGAATTCCTCTACAGATGTGTTATTAATGACGGAGACAGTAACATGGGTGAATTTGTGAGGTCTTATGAACATGAAAAGTAACATTGTCATGTCTTGTAGGATTTCCTAGTTGAGCAGTCAACATAGCACAAGACCATACAGTCATAGTTTCATTAAGTTTTTAATGCAATCATCATTGATGTATGAAGTGATGTACACAGCCTGCTCACAACTACAAACATGGAAATTACTTCTATCAATAGTTTCATGACAATCCCAACAAAGTTCAATAACAAGAATTCCTTATGCAGGTATTTTGGGTGCGTGGCTATGGCATAGCTTCTCATGTAGACGAAGAACAGAGCAAGTATGGGAAATCGTTTGCGAGACACATCATTCATACCAGTAGTTCAGTGGTCCAAAATCAGAGGGGGCAATCCATTCCTGAATGTAGAGTAGCCGATTGTGAACCCATAAAATGACATCACATGCAGCGCATGGATGCCATTCCAGGTACTCCAGTGCATCGTGAAACGTCTCCTCTGACGGGCCTTGTGATATTTCGTCCCTAGCACACGCTGACCTATGTCCTTTGCCATGTGTAATCTGGCATCCATGATTCCCACAAATGGTGTCCCCCCTGGACACAACAGGTTGTCTTCTATTGCGTAGACAAATCCCACGAGTCCATGTTCTCCACTGCACCTTGTTGTCTGGCCCCCTATGCAGCACCTTGTACCAAATTGTAACATGCAAACGTCAAAATGCACATTGTAAAAGGGGAGACATTAATACGCGTTGTAATGCAATCCACTCCATGCCACGATTTGTCAAATGTCATACAAACCCAATGTGTCACATAAACAGAAGAGGCTGGGCAAAAGAATACCACATGAGTGTCAGGTATCGATGAATCCAGATAATACATTCACCAATTACCTCTACACACCGAAATCCGTGTCTGGAAACTCCATGCCCTGTGCCATACCGCGTCTCATCACGTACTGCAGCCTTCATGCCTCATATTCGGCCTCAAACCGTGCACGCCCCATCACCTCGTCGTAGTTGAATTCCTCGTATGAGGTCTCAACATCCAAAATCCATTATGTGCTTGTCTCCGATGCCAAAACCTCATCCCACACACCACCCTCAAATCAGTCTTGTCACACTCTTCACACGTTCAAGTCAGACCATGGTGGAAAGTTCCGTTGGGAGCTGGTTGCATTCTCTATAAAGCATGGTGTATTTGACCAAATTTCCGTCCCCGCCACATCCCAGCAGAATTGTTTGTCAAAGCAGTAGAATCGCACCATGGAGGATGCGATCCACTTGATGTGGTCTGAGTGTTTTCTCTTGGGGTGTTTTATATGTAAGGCCACTTACACGGTCATTTTCCAGACCAGTTCACATCGTACAAGGACAAGTTTTGCCATCGTGCCTACATTCGGCTTTCACGTTTTTGGGCTCCATGGCTGCATCTGATACACGTAGGACCAGCATGGATCCAAGCTATCCCTTCAAGATCACATGTTTTCTTTACCCAGCATTGCTGATGGTTGAATATCTAGATCTTTTCAACCTTACTCATCACTACATAGTCAAACTCCATGTTGTCCTCTTCTTTGAGGCACAATTACGAGGACCTCTCTCTCTTGCCACTGACAATGCTCCCACTTATGTTGATTCCTGGGTAGTGGTGAAGTCCAGTCCGGTGGATGGGTCCGTCTAGGCCTCCCCACCAGTCGGTCAGTCGGCGACTGATGATGATCTGCCCATTGTGGTTGCTGGGCCTCCGGCCTCAATGACCCCCACAGCCACACTTGCGTTTATGCTTACATGCATCATTGCAGATCCCCTTGCCTCTATCCCTTTGGTTTTCCCTACCACGGTCACTGCACCCTCTCTTACGTCTGTGCCTGCATCCGTTCCCATGGTGGACGCTGCGGGCTCCCTTGTGGTCTGCCTTTGTTGCAACCCCTTTGTCAGGCTCCTCTCTCGTATGTACCAAGGCTACATCCTCTCATGCTCCTAGTCCTCTGCCCACCGGCAAGTCTGCAGACACTTTGTTGGCATCCCCATCATTCTCTGCATCTCTGTGTCGTCCTCCTCCTCCTCCTCCCCAACCCGAGGTGAGCATCTTGTTCACCTGTAAGCCTAGTGGCTGTCTATTCCCACTGCCCTCTACGGCCTAGCACCAGCTGCCTTGATGCCCCATCCTCATTGAGAGCGGTGATCCTTGAACGAAGGACCTCATGCTTAGCGTCTAGGAGGAATTCACCGAGGCATACCTAGGGTTTCTGGTTGGCCAAGAACTAATCTCCCATGAGTTATTGACCGACCTGTGCAATGTTGCAGCTAGCCTTAAAACAGTTCAAACCATGCCAGACGTGAATGTCCTAGCCATCTGGATTTCTGCCTTGATGTTGCCTGATTGGGACACGCTAAAGCAGGTGCCCTCAACAGAGGACGCTTCATTTTAGCATGTAGTTTATGAGACAGAGCTTCACGCTATCAGAGAGCATGGTATCTGAGAGCTTGTTCACCTTCTGCCAGAGTGGAAGGTCATACATTTCAAGTGGGTCTTTTGCAAGAAGGTGAAGCCAGATGGCTCATTGTTGTACTATGAAACCTGCTTGATGGCCATAGGGTTCTCATGGATTATGAGAGTCAATTTCACTGATACATTTGTACGTGTTGGCCACATGGCTACCACCCATACTCTATTTAGGGCCGTGGTCCAATACAGTTGGGAAGAGTACCAAACAGATATGGACGTTTTCTTCCTCCACGACACTCTAGATGAGGTGAGCTACATGGTGCAGCCACCAGGCTTCAAGATCGCTAACTAGTTATGGGACTTCCAAATGGCCTTGTACGGCATCAAGTAAATGTTCTAGTGCTAGAACTAGGATATCACGGGTACATTGACATATGCTCGCTATGTATATAATGATGTAGATCTGTCTCTCTCCTTTAAAAAAAATTTGGAGCACTTCACCGCCATTGTGGTCTGTGTTAACACCCTCTTGATCTTGTCTTTCTTGAAGGAGGTCATGAAGGAGATCAAGATTGTCCTTGAAGCTTTCCATACGAAAAATGAACTCAGTCCTGCAGATGTATTCTTCAAGATGGAGGTTGTGTGCATTCTTTGGTGGCAGACACTCTTACTTCATTTGGTAAACCAAGCTCAGGTTGGGTAGGAGCGGATCACATATGTATGTGGTGTACTTCCTACAACCTTCACTCGTCAAATCAAATGGGTAGAATACCATGAAGGTGGATGATCCAGCATAGATAGGAGGAAAATGGCCGTGACCTTGTACATAACCATCATTGGCTCTCTCCAATACTTGGCCACAACTATTCAGTCCAACATTGACTTTGCCTTCAACATTCTTGCACAATTTCCATAGTCTCTAGGCAAGACACCTGCATGTGGCTATCCGAGTGGTCCGGTATACAGTATTTACACTTCAAACTGGGCTGTAATTCTCTCAACTTTTCTTGGTGGTGGTTGACGGCTGCATAAGCAACAACTAGGAGGAGTCGGACGTGCTACATGTTCGTGTAAGGCAGCACCGTTGTTTCATGACAACATGATAAGCAGAACTACATTGTATGTGGCTTCAAAGGTAGACTACATTGCACTTAAAGTCCGGGATCTGGAGGTAGTGTGGCTCAAGATTTTGTTCATTGATTTACGTTGGTCAATGCCTTCCATTATTCTTGGATTTTATTTAAGATCTAGGATTTTTTTTTCACAGACACTTTCAACTCGGTACCGAGGTCAAGCAAGTTCCCTTTCAACACATCCGGAGTCTTGGACAACCCATTGAAACATCACAAAAACCTCCCAAAAACATCACATGCCCATCCGTAGAGATGTTTGTGACTTTTGAGCAGAAATGCCAATGTGAGCACATTGACGTAGCATGCATTTGGAGGCACAATCTTTTGTTTTCTCAGATACTGAAATGTGAAAAACTACATGAACAACTGGACCAAGGCCAAGACAACAGGATCAAGGTGAAGTATGAAATGTGAAATTGGCATGGACATGGACGAGTAGTTACAACAAAAAAAATGTGAAAAACTCTAGATAGTGAAATGTGAAAAACTACACAGGACGACCGTGAGATGGTGTCTAGACACCAGCAAGGTCCGCGTCAAGGGTGTACACTGGCATGGACACGGACGAGCAGTCACAACGAAAAAAAGTGCCTCCACATGCAATTTTGATACAAATTTTTGGTTGAATCTCGGTCATATGAATGCTACGTCAATGTGCTCACATTGGCATTTCTACTGAAAAGTCACAAACGTCTCTACGGATGGGCTTGTGATGTTTTGGGGAGGTTTGTATGCTGTTTGTATGGGTTGTCCAAGACTCTGGATGTGTTGCAAGGGAACTTGCTTGGCCTCACTACGGAGTTAAAAGTGTCCGTGAAAAAATAAAAATCCTAGATCCTAAATAAAATTCAGCTTAGGATTTGGACGCGGGGTGGTTTGCATAAAAATGGTGGATGGGAGGGCTTGTGTGATGGAAAAAATAGTTTAAAAGGGAAATTTTTCTTGATTTTGATCGAGTGACATTCCCTCTTTTTTTTTTTTTTTTTTTTTCAACGTGCAAGCCCCCTATTATGATGTAGGATTTTATGTTCAGTGTGGGCTCTGTCCGTCCAAAAGATGTAGACCCTAAAGCGTAGTATGGGATTGCACATCGAAAGAAGGAGACATCGCTCGATCACAAATCTTGCGAGGGAGCGATGACCCCCTAAATAGTGACAACCACCTTTGGAAAGACCTGTTGTTTTGTTACTCTTTCTAAAAGTGGCGGAATACTTTTATTTGTTTCCATGGTGGGAGAAGATACCCAAATTAGACCTTGTCCTTTAAGGGTTTTATTTTTATTTGGGCAACTGTTAAGAAATTACTTGGAAGCTTCCTACCTTTACTTGTCGCTAATATGGCAACACTATCTAGTTAGTTGACGTACTAGTATGCAAGGAAAGTGCAAGAACATCAAGGGTAAGGCTACGAGAGGCACACATAAATTCATAATACTAAAAATCTTTAGAATGCAAAGATTAATGGCAACTAACAATCTCAAAACACAAGGACCTACTGCAACGCTGTGCACCATGGCATCTACTTGTATAAATGTCCTCCTACTATTCTATCCACACACACTCTACATTATCCAATGGAAGAGGGGGAGGGAGCTTCAATTCTTTTGCACACATTATGGAGGAAAAGCAGCAATGGTAAGAGGAGAGATATTTCCAATTCGCAATGTCTCCCTGTTTAAGGAAGATGGTCTTGCGAGCTCCAATCGAGCTCACTAGTCCAGTCCTTCCAACAAGGTCAACGTCAATCCTCCCATTTTCTCATCTATCATTACACTGCTGCTTGGCTAATCCCGACATGTTGTCGCATGAGTCATGACAAACCAGTCAACCAATAAGGCAACATGTATTCGTTTGTATCCTATTCGTGTCATAGTTGTTTTAGCACGAGTATGTCACCATTCTACTCGTGCATGTCTCTCGCTTTGAGAACATTGCTTTAGTCACCATTCATCCAATTCACTCCACCTCATTGATGCTAACCTGAAACTTGTCAACCTCCAGCTGAAAATACGTCCTTGTATTCCTCATGGATCTGTCTGTGAATGAGCAGCATCCAGAGAGTCACCATCAGTAACGTTGTATGTACAGAAGTTCAACACTCATCCATGACATCGTGGCATAGGCATTTATGCACACACATATGAGATGGGAATCAAATGCAAACGGAACTCCAACGAGCGAAGGGTGAGTGCAAGAAAAGTACGTGAAACACACAGTACACACATAATAAGATCCTGTGATCTCACACAGAGAAACACAGACGAGAGAGAGAGAGAGAGAGAGAGAGAGAGAGAGAGAGAGAGAGAGAGAGAGAGAGAGAGAGAGAGAGAGAGAGAGAGAGAGAGAGAGAGAGAGAGAGAGAGA
>SZWC01013351.1:33931-50912 GCA_023375785.1 Penium margaritaceum | reverse complement strand
TTTCCCAATATCAACATGTGCAGTGGCTGCCATAAGATCCGCGTATCTGAGAAGGTCATCAACGAAACAACATTTCGCACCAGATACAGGCACTTTGGGTTCATGGTCATACCGTTTGGACTCACAAGTATCCCTACAACATTCATGGCGGCGATGATCAACATGTTTGCCCCGTACCTCGATGATTTTGTCGTAGTGTATCTCCAAGACATCCTAGTGTATAGTCGTACCCCAGAGGAGCACAATGGACATCTCCAAAAAGTCCTTGAGATTTTACAAAGTGAGAAACTCTACGAACAAACTCTCAAAATGTGACTTTGGTCTCTGTTTGATTGAGTTTTTAGGCCACATCACTGGCGGATGAATCTCCATGCTTTCGGGTAGGTGAAGGCGAGCGGCGACAGGGATTTACATTCTCTCAATCTCAAACGGTCCTAACCACCAGGGTTTGAGCTTCGCATAGTTCTTTCCTTGGAGTTTGATGTTCACCGAGCTGAGTAAAACACAATTGTTAACATTGCATACGTCATGGTTGCGATGTCAGTCTATTGCTCACTTCACAACTTCCCGTGTCTTCACAAGTGCTTGTTGTGTTTCGTTGTAAACACAAGAGAAATCCTATCAGTGGATGCAAACCACGGAAATGTTTCTCTGCTTTGAAGTCTTGCGAGTGTGGCGGGAAGATTGCTGTAGACCAATTGGAATGAAATTTGACCCATTGTGGTAGAGATGGCGGAGTCATATGTGAGTTTGGCGGTCGGCAGTTTGGCTGCCCAATCAGTGACGTGCAACTCGCATTAACTGTGTAGAAGCTGCTGGAGCGTCTGATTGGTCTGCTCAGTTTGTTTGTCGGTTTGAGGATGGAACGNGTGGTTGTGCGCGATTGCACGGACCTACATGCGTTGAAAAGAGCACGTAACACACAACATGCAGGGAAGCCGCAAGTTGTCTCCGACGAGGCTGCTACGAGGCCAAGAAGTTGACCGTGAAAGCGGGCTCGGCAAATCCTTCGCCTCCGCCACTGCCCGTTAGGACAAAGCCTGGCGCAACTGGAGGCACCGGCCGACAAGCTCGCATGAACGAGGATTTGCACTAGAAGTTGTCGGGAAGTTGTCGGGAGAGCCTCAATACCCATCTGTTCCAACAACTCAACACGGCGATGGAGGAGCTTTAGAATTCCCGTTTGCGTATGAAAAAACCGGTCGACATGGTTCGGGAGCCTGGTTTGCAAACTGAACGAGGAGTGTTTGAAGGAAAATCCATCAACAAGCAACTGCAGATCCGTCGACTTCGCAAACTTCTCAGACTGCAGATTGGAGATGCACGATGAAACGGTCTGGGGGACTTGCCGAGTGAGCGACCACAAAATCATTTTCAGATGACTGGAGCAGCCAATCAGTTAACATCAACATTAATGACAGAAAACAAGATCTGCCTCTAGTCGAGCAACCCACGATGTTGCGGCGGTTAAAGGAAGCAGCAGAGGTGGAAGAAAAGGAAGTTGAAGCAGTCGCACAATGCCAGCCGATGTCTTTGGACATGGCCAAGAGATATCTGCGATGCGGGGCTGAAGCGTGACTACTCCACGTAGAGATAAGAGAAGTGGAAGAAGTCGCAACAGGCCATGCGATTACATCGGCCTTAACATCTGAGAGGTTTGCAGCCGTTCCATAGGAGTTTAAGCCACACGTAGTGGAGTTCAAAGGATTTTTCCCCGATGAACTGGCCCAATAGTTACCTCCGCAACAAACCTCACCAGACCGACAGTGAAGTGAACCTATTGGATGAGCAATCACAAGCTGGCCAAACTCAAGAAGCAGGTGAACGAGATTCTCGGTCAAGGGTTCATCAGACCCTCTACGTCATCGTACACGACACCTGTAATCTAAAAAGAAAACACAACTTGAGAGATGCGGATGTGCATAGACTATCGAGAGCTGAACGGCATCACCATCAAGGTGGTGATGTCGTACAATCTTTTTGACCTACTCCGAAAGGTCCGACTTTTTCCCAATATCAACATGTGCAGTGGCTGCCATAAGATCCGCGTATCTGAGAAGGTCATCAACGAAACAACATTTCGCACCAGATACAGGCACTTTGGGTTCATGGTCATACCGTTTGGACTCACAAGTATCCCTACAACATTCATGGCGGCGATGATCAACATGTTTGCCCCGTACCTCGATGATTTTGTCGTAGTGTATCTCCAAGACATCCTAGTGTATANGACTTTGGTCTCTGTTTGATTGAGTTTTTAGGCCACATCACTGGCGGATGAATCTCCATGCTTTCGGGTAGGTGAAGGCGAGCGGCGACAGGGATTTACATTCTCTCAATCTCAAACGGTCCTAACCACCAGGGTTTGAGCTTCGCATAGTTCTTTCCTTGGAGTTTGATGTTCACCGAGCTGAGTAAAACACAATTGTTAACATTGCATACGTCATGGTTGCGATGTCAGTCTATTGCTCACTTCACAACTTCCCGTGTCTTCACAAGTGCTTGTTGTGTTTCGTTGTAAACACAAGAGAAATCCTATCAGTGGATGCAAACCACGGAAATGTTTCTCTGCTTTGAAGTCTTGCGAGTGTGGCGGGAAGATTGCTGTAGACCAATTGGAATGAAATTTGACCCATTGTGGTAGAGATGGCGGAGTCATATGTGAGTTTGGCGGTCGGCAGTTTGGCTGCCCAATCAGTGACGTGCAACTCGCATTAACTGTGTAGAAGCTGCTGGAGCGTCTGATTGGTCTGCTCAGTTTGTTTGTCGGTTTGAGGATGGAACGCCATTGATAGCTTGATCCGAATGCCATAATGAGTTATTAATTTGCGCCAGAAGCGGCTAGTGAAGTGGTCGTCCCTGTCGTTGGTGATGGTATACGGCACACCGTGCAGCAATACGATCTGGTTTAAGAAAAATCACGTTGTCCATTATGCAGTGATGGTGGTCATCGTCGGAATGAATTGCGGCATTTTTTAAAATATGTTAACCACCACGAGAATGGTGTCGTAGCCCTCGGGGGTGGCGGGAAATCCCCTCTCAAAGTCCATGCTGATGTTGACCCATGGCTTTGTCGGAACGAGGAGTGGTTCCAGCAATTCGGGTGGCCTCCTGAGACGACATGTTTGCCATTGATAGGTGTCCCATGATATGCAGAAGGTCGCCACGTCAATTCGCATCTTGTCCCACTAGTAATACTTTGTGAGCTTCTTGAGCATCTTGTCCTTGGTGAAGTCTCCACCTAGACAAGTGTCATGGAATTTCTCCAATAGCATCCTTTGAAGTTCCTCGTTTGGTAGTACGACGACTTGGAGAGTGATTTTCCATTGCCAGAAGGGGTCCTTGAACCAGAACTTAGTTTTTTTTATTCACCGAACTCCTCGTAACCCTTCGCAAACAGCCTCACAAGGTACCAGTCTTGTTCGGTGCGTAGCGTGTTGATCTCGGCCATCAGGTGTGGTCATTGACTTAGGGCATCCGCTGATTTCTCTTTCCAGGTCGGTACTCAATGTCGTGGTTCAAGGTACACTCAAGATACTCCATCCATCGAGTTTGTTGATGGCTCAGATTCAGTTGAGTCTTGAGATGTTTCAAGGCATGATGGTCGGTGCGGATGATGCATTTCTGGAATTCCAAACATCACCGCCATGTGTTGAACTCCTGCATGATTATGAGAATTTCTTTTTTTTCACACCGCGTAGTTGAGTTCCGTTCCATGCAACTTTCATGAAACATACGAGACTAATTGTTCTCCACCACCATTGTTTTGGAGGAGAACTTCTCCAGTTGGTCGATTGGACGCGTCAGCGGCTATGATGTCGTCCACTGTTGGATTTCCCAATCGGAAGGCTAGCGTTAAGGTCAGAGCATTTCTCAAAGAGTTGAATGCTTCTTGTTTGCTATCTGTACAATACCACTTGGTGGAGTGAGATCGGAGAGAGACCCTGAAACTTGAGCGTAGTCTTCTTTTAATCTACTATTGTACGTTAAAAATCCTAAAACTTTCTGGACGTCCCAATCACTGGTCGGCGTCGGCCAATCAACGATTGCCTCGATCAGCAAGCTCAAGCAGTACCGATGTCACACCGAGCAGAACATAAGTGGTTCATAGGGGTGAGGTGTGGGACAAATGATGATTCGGGGTTTTGGGACAAATGGATCATTTGTATTAAGCAGTAAGTGTACTTCGATGACAAGTGTTGAATGTGTCAAACATGTGTATACAATGTCGAGAATGAGAACGAGGCATAAGTTGGGTCATCGGCGTTCGAGCCGAGCAATGCGTGTGAGGTGAGGCGTGGATTCAAGAAGCTTTGCCAAGAAGCCAGGGGGCTTCGAGAATATCTTGACGCTTCTTTACAAAATTTTGAGCATCGTCGAGAAGTCGACCAAATGATATCAAAACATCGATATGGTTTGCAACACTTCTGTTGACCATTCTAGAAAGTGATCAAAGTTCTGGAAAACTCATGGAACAGGACACAGGAGGTCGGAACAGTTGGCGAAAATGCCCTCGGCCGGACGACGAAAACATTCTGAAGTCGCCGCGCGGTGGGCCATGAATGCAAGAACAGAAACATCCACTCGTGAGTTTTGGGGACTCGTGAACGTTGTGGGTGTAACACTTTCCTCCCTTTTAGCTGCGTCGTTTCGGCACGCCAGCAGACGTAGGCCGGTGACAAGAAAAGTATCTTTCTATCAGGTGATCGACATCTAGGAGGTTGTCGTAGGTCTCCCAACTGTTGTGCACAGTGTCTTAGCCATGCCACTTGACTAGATACTCGGTCATTTTTCCACGGCGTTGATGTCAGAGGATATCAGAGGATATCAGAGGATATCTTGAATCACATACTCCACATCCCCTTCCACATGAATAGGAGGTGGAGGTGCTGTGTTTGTGCTCGGGAAGTTCTGACTTGGGTCCCGTTAGTGGTTGAGCTTGCTGATGTGGAAGACAGGGTAGATGACCATGCTGTCAAGGAGTCAAAGTCGAGCAACAACTGGGGTTTGCATTTGCTCGATCTCAAACGGACCCAACCTGCAAGGTTTGAGCTTCGTGAAGTCTTGTCCTCGGAGTTCGATGTTTGCCGAGTTTAGGAGGAGGTGATCGCTAAACACATCATTGCTACGATGTTGGCTGGCTGCTCGCTTCATAGCCGCTTGTGTCTTTGTGATAGTCTCATGTGTTTTCTCCCAGATGCTTATGAATTCCGATCGGTGGATGTCAATCGCGACAATGTTACTCTGACTCCGTAATCCAGTCGGTGTGGTGGGAAGTTTGCCAAAAGGTCTTTTACAAGTTGTGGTGGAAGTGGTGGAGTTGTATGAGAGTTTGGCGGTCGGCAGTTTTACGGCCCGATAAGTGCCATGTGGCTTGCATGAAGTTTGCAGAAGTTTTTCGAGCGTTTGGTTGGTTTTCTTGGCTTGCCCGTCGGTTTGAGGATGGAACGTCATCGATAGCTAGATTCGACTGCCATATTGTGTCATCGATTATCGTCAACAACAGCTTCTGAAGTGGTCGTCTCTGTTGTTAATGATGGTACGTGGCACTCCGTGTAGCCATACGGCCTGATTTAGAATCAGCCTTGCTCTTTCTTCTAAGATGACAGTCGTCATTGTTGGGATGAAGTGCGACATTTTGGAAAATCTGCCCACCACAACAAGAATGGCGTCATACCCGTCAGTAGTGGTGGGCAGTCCCGTCACAAAGTCTATGCTGATGTCGACCCACGGTTCCGTTGGAAGAGGTAGGGGTTGGAGTAGATCAGATGGTCTTGTGCGACGAGATTTTTGTCTTTGACAGGTGTCACATGATTCGCAGAAGGCCGCCACATCGATCTGCATCTTGTCCCACCACTAGTATTGTACCAGCTTCTTGAGCGTCTTGTCCTCGTCGAGTTGTCCACCTAGACTGGTGTCGTTGCATTCCTCCAATAACGTTCGTCATAGCTCCTTGTTTGGAGGAACAGCAACCTTGCGAGTGAACCGCCATCACCAGTAGGGGTTTTCGAACCAAAGCTTGGTTTTCTTGTACCCGCCGACCTCCTCAACCCTATGCAAATTGCCTCGCGATGTACACGTCTTGTTTCCTGAGTAACGTGCCGATCTTAAAAAAACCCCACCGGATTTGTTTTTTATGTCAGTACTCCAAGTCGTAATCGGAGTTGGACTCGAGGAACGCCATCCATCGAGTTTGTCGACGTCTTGGATTTAGCTAGGTCTTGAGATGTTTCAGGGCGTGATGGTCGGTATGGACGATGCATCGCTGATATTCAAGGTTGCATTGTGATGTCTTAAACATGTGCACGAGTGCAAGACTCTATCTTTCCTGCACTGCGTAGTTGAGTTATGGTCCGCGAAGTTTTCTTGACATGTGCAGGCCGGTTGTTCTCCACCGTCGTTGTCTTGGAGGAGAATAGATCCAATGGATCGATTGGATTCATTGGTTTCCATGATGTAGTCCACTGTTGGATCGGCCAATCCTAAGGATGGCGCAGAGGTAAGAGTGTTTCTTAAAGAGTTAAACGCTGCTTACTCGCTGTCCCCCCAATTCCACTTGGTCGTTTTCCGGATGAAATTGGAGAAAGGTGCTGACACCCGGACATCATCCTTTAAGATACGTCAATAGTAGATAAAGAAACCCAAAAACACTTCGACGTCCCAAACAATCGCCAATTGGCGAGTGCCTCCACCTTTTTTAGGTCCATGGTGATCCGTCCGCCGCCGGTGATGTGGCCAAAAAAGTGGATCGAACGGCGATGAAATTCGCACTTTCAGAGCTTTCCGAAGAATTTCTCTCTTTGTTAAACCTCCAAAACTTTTCAGGGATGTCCATTATGCTCATCCAGGGTGTGTCTGTACACAAGGATATCATCGAGATACACGACGACAAAGTCGTTGAGGTACGGGTGGAAAATGTTGTTCATCGCCACCATAAATGTTGCGCGGTTGTTATTGGGTTCAAACGGCATGACCATGAGCTTGAAGTGCCCGTATCTGGTGTGCAACGTTTTCTTCTCGCAATCCTTGCCAGATACGTGGATCCGATGATAGCCGTTGGGTAGGGCGATTTTGCTAAACATTCGGGCCCCACGGAGCTCCTCAAAACATTCATCTGCTCATAGGAGGGGGCAGCGGTTCTTGATGGTGATGTCATTCAACGCTCGGTAGTCCACGCACATCCACATTTCTCTTACTGTAATTTTCAAGAAAATCATAGGTGCTGCATAGGGTGACGTGGAGGGTCGGATAAACCCATGTCTGAGCATCTCACCAAGCTGCTTTTTTATTTCGGTCGTCTCGTGGTTGCTCATTCCATAGGTCCCCTTCACCTTTTGTCCGTTGCCTGGTTTCAGGTTTCTGTGATGGTCGGTGCTGCATTGCGATGGTTATTCTCAGGGTAGTTTGTCGGGAAAAACCCCTTCAAAATCCTCGATGAGCTCCGTGAACCCTGTCGGTGCTCCTGCAGGATTCTCAGTTGTAGATGCCGTTGGTGTTCCTTCGGCAGCTGGAATTTCCTCCGCTTCCCCTTCTTCCACTTGGAATAGCCACACTTGGGTTCCGCGATTCAGGTACCGCTTGACCATGTCCAGAGATATCGGTTGGAGTTTTGTGGCTTTCACAACTTCCTTTGCTGCTTCCACCTCCGCTGCTTCGCGTAACCGTCGTTGCATTGTGGGTCGCTCGACCAGAGGTAGGTGTCAGTTTTAGGCATTAAAACAGATGTACACTGCTCTACTACTCCAATCAACCAGCACATTTTGCTGGTATAGGAAATCTCGCCTGAGGATGATTTCATGGTCACTCATTGGGCAAGTCCTCCAAACCGTTACAACATGTAGATCTCCGATTTGCAGCAGGAGTGGTTCGCGAAGTCAACGAATCTAAAGTCGTCCGTTGATGGTTTTTTGAAAACTCCTGGTTTAGCCTGTAAACCCAACTTCTAAAACATGTCGTTACTGATGAAATTGTAAGAAGATCCTCCATCTAGTAGTGCTGATACCGTTCTACGGCTTTGACAAACCCTCCGTTGCACTCGTAGTAGTATCACCAATTGGTCATCCTTGTACCCCTCGTTGAACATTGCGATCTCAGGAAATCTCGTCTGCAACGATGTGAACCGCTCAAATGGGCGATCGGTTGGTGCAGATTTTTCCGACCGGACAAGAGGCTTGCAATGTACTCCTTCCTTCTGCCATTTCTTGACTATTCACTCTTGTTCCAAGACTTCTCCCCTTTTCTGCTTGTTGTTGCCTTTTTCATCAGTGATGCGAGATATGCCCTGGTCTTTTCAGGTCCAACAAAGCCGTTGATCGTGCTGATCAACGGCGTTGACCTCCATCAGAGACAAGGTTTCCATCGACTGCGTCTTTCTTCCGCCACAATAAGGATTGTGGCTTTGGGGTCGCCAGTCGTTGGATTCCTCTATCCGAGCGTTGTTGTCAGCGGTGTCGATGCGGTCGGCTGGTGCGATCATTCATTGAAGATCGCCTTGGATGTCGAAAACAGCAATTGCCCGTCAAATATCTGGCTTGATGCTGTTGTTATAGTAGAAACACAATACGTGGGGAGCGAGGTCATTACGGATGATGATTTTGCGAAAACGCCCAGTGTATTCTGCCATGCTAGACTATCAACGTAGACATTGGAGTCTGTACCGTGCATCAAATCTCTCGTTCACCTTCCCAATCATAGCACGCGTGAAGTCGCTCCGCATTTTTGGTGGCGTGAGGGAGTCGTGCCACATTGGATTGATCTGCTTGCGAGGTAGTACGCCTGTAGTCGACGATGTGAGAGTGGTCGCGAGAGCCGTTGATGCGGCTCTGCCAGTCTCCTGGTGTTGTTGGATGACCTTTACATCGGACCACCAACTCAACGCCTTACCACGCAAAGGAGAGGCCACGAGGTCAGTTTTCTTTTTATTGTTGTTGACCCTAGCAACGGTGAAGTACACCTCAAAACTTGTCAGTCACATCTTGACCGTCGATCCGTTTGAGTTTGTGGGATCAAATGGCTCGGGGGGTGCCTATCAAATTTGGGGTTCACTCGAGAGTTGTAGATTTCTCTCGGTGAGCACTGCTTTGTGCACACGAGAAACTTGAAGCTCCTCCATCACCGCGTTGAGTTTTTTGAGAAGATGGTTATTCAAGCTCTCGAGTCCTAACAATTTCTGGTACATGACTTCGTTGATTCACGCTTGTTGGCCGGTGCATCCTAGAGTGCAAGGTGTCGACCCAACAGGCTGAGGCGAGGACAAAGGGGTTGCCGAGCCCGAGGGGTCTATCACCGGATTGGCTCTTGGGTTCGTCGATGCAGCACCAATCACCGTGAAAGCTGTCACTGGCACCTGGTTTGCCTGGAGAGCGTAGTTGTTCGTTTGGTACTGATCTGCCATTGCCAAATTACTTGACGGGTACTGCTTCTTGTTCTAGTTACTAACACATGTTGCATGTGATGTTGTGTGAGTGCACGACAGTGGGTGAGTGTCGCACGCCATGGATGTTAGCTTTTGCCTTAGAAACAAGTGTCACAATAAAGCACAAGGGTCGAGAAGGGGGGGACAAGAGTCTAAGACCCCGGTGAGTACACGCTCACACAGAGAAACTACTTGAGTGATCCTGCACCGCCATCCGGAAGTCAAGCCCGACCTCTTGAAATCAACTGAGGACGGCTTCTCACCATTGTACGGCTAGAGACCGACAGAGTGGCCCCCAAGGATCAGCACCTGTGATAACATACAGCTCCCCCCAAACACTGAGAGGCAATCAAGCATGATGCAAGGACCGGCAGTGAGAATGTACGCGCCCTGGCATCTACCACATCCTAACACGACAGTCAACTCTGATCCCTGCTGGTGGTAGAGGGCACTCCCGGGTAGCTTAATAACTACTCGAAAAGCCTGGTGAAAGCAGCAAGAGTACCCTTGGACACCATCTCCCCAGGTGTAGCCATGATCACTCAATCTGTACAAGAGTGTGTGTGCCATGGAAAGTGAGGCAAGAAGGAACAGAGATGTGAGTGGCCAAGGAACAGGGCATAACTTCAACACTCTTCACCGAGTGCGCTTACTCTATTCACCGTTGTCGTCTCAAAGTCTGCAATCTTTTGAACGGTGGAGATGCGCCGAGAACTCATGTGAGGTTGTCACTGGGTAGTTAATGCTTTGGTTTTTCCTCCAGTGTCGTTGCACTCCGATACCAAGTGTTACGCCGAGCAGAACATAGGTGGTTCACAAGGATGAGGTAGAGTACAAAAGACAATTTGGGATTTGGGGACAAATGGATAACTTGTAATGAGCAGTAAGTGTACTTCAATGACAAGTGTCGAATGTGTTGAGCACATGTATATACAGTGTTGAGAATGAGAATGAGGCATGATTCCGGTCATAGGAGTTCAAGCCGAGTGACGCGTGTAAAGTCGCGTTGTGAGTGGTGGATTCGATCTCCACCGAGAAGTTTGGGGGCTCCTAGAATATCTTGACAACTCTTTATGAAAAATGAGGGTCGCTGATAAGTCGACCGAATGACATCAAAACATCGATGTGGTTTGCGACACTTCTTTTGACCATTCTAGAAAGTGGACAAAGTTGTCGGAAACTTCTAGAACTTGACACCAAAGGTCGGGACAGCTGGCCAGAATGCCCTTGGCTAAACAGCGGAAAAATCTTAGATTTTTCATGAGTTGGGCCATGAATGCAAGAACAGAAATGGCCACTCGCAAGTTTTAGGGACTCGTGTACGTCAGGGATATAGCAACCGAGACCCCAGCGAGAAGTTCCTTGAGAGAAACTTCGCATCCCCACCTCCTATTCAAGTGGACAAGGATAGATAGTACGTGATTGAAGTCATCCTCGAACATCAACGTCGTGGCAAAACAACTCAGTATCTGGTCAAATAGCACGGCTACAACTCCGTGCAAAATAGTTGGGAGCCCTACGACAACCTCGGGGATGTCAATCATCTGATCAACGGCTACTACTGCCGTCACTGGCCTACGTTTGCTTAAGCGCCGGGACGTTGTTGCTAGAAGGGGGGGAAACGTTACATTCCTGACGTACACAACTCCTTGAACTCCGCATGTGGGAATTTCTGTCCTTGCATTTATACCACTGAGAGTCAACTTCATGATTTTTGCGCTGATCAGCCGAGGGCATTTTGTGCACTTGCCTTGGCTTCCAAAGTTCCGACCACCTTCCTGAATGGTTGACATAAGTATCACAAACTGTATCGATGATTTTATGTCGTTCGGTCGACTTCTAGATGGCGATGGACAAAAATCCATCGCCATCCGGAAGTTGATAGGTCAAATTGATGCAGGAGCCCGAGTTTACACTGAAACTTAACGTGAGGACTCGCATCGCCGGATCCATCAGCGCCGCAACCAGCATTCGGGCGGCGGTCAACGCGAGATCCCACTGCCAGCTCCGCGAATCGGGATAACCGGCCCATGTGCCGGTCTCCGGTTCATCATTTTCTGCAGGATTGACAGATATTCATGCCTTCGCTCTAGTCGGTCAACAGCGAGCGTTGAAGTTGGACATGGCCACATCGCAATTCTGAAATGCAAGATGCAGGCAAAGGGTCCTGTTGTTGTCGAGACTTGCCGACAGGGCCCTGCGCTTGATGAGATATACCATCGGGGCCCCTTTGCTCATCAACAAGAAAAAAGGGTCGCCTGGTCAAGCCGCATGATGAACCAGGGCCCTGGCGTAGAGCTGCCTAAGTTGATTTTCTTGAAGCACCCCAGAGAGGCATCCAACTACTTTACCCATACGGAGGACTACCTCGCACAAGCCGTCAGCAAATCTCGCACGTCAAGACTTCGCAGACTTCGTGACTACGACGTACGAGCTGGCCCAACCTACGGCCAGCAATGGCTCTTTGGCGATAGCTTCAGTGATGGAGGAGCTGAACGTGCCGATGCACGCGAACCCTGAAGCAGCACCAAATGCTGGCGTGGTAGGCTATGTGATAGCTGGAACAACCCCTACGTCTTCAACGACCAATCCGGTTGTGGACCCAACGGCGGTAGATCAGCCGCCCTTACCGACAACGACAGCAAGAACGACAAGTAGCACTGGACGACAGGCACGGATCAACAAGGAACTAGCAAACGGGATCTCTGCGCTCGAGGGAAGCAACACCCATCTTCTCCAACAACTCAATATCGCGATGAAAGCTCTTCGCAATGCAAGCGCACGGGAAGCGGTGCTCGTCAAGAGATATTCTCAACTCTCAAGCAAACCCAAAAATTGTCCGGCTCCACCGGAACTGTTCCATCTTGCAAACTCAAAAGGACCGAAGGTTCGGATGTGACTGATGAGTTTGGAGGTCTAATGCACCTATCTAGGGTCAAAGACAATCAAAAGAAAACTGACCTCATGACCGCGCTTTCGCGTGGCACGGTGCTAAGTTGGTGGTCCGTTGTAAGGACCATCCAACGGCAGCAGGAGATCGGCAGGGCATCAGTAACAACCAACGGCACCCATCTCATATCGCAGACCGCGGGCATTCTACCCTTGGAGTAGATCAACCCACAATGGCAAGACGCGCTGACGCCGCCAACCGACTGGAATGAATTCTTGTGCGTGATGCTTGCACTCTTTGGACAGCTGAACGAGAACTCTAACGCACAATACAAACTCCAACGTCTTTCAGCAGTCTAGTGTGGCGGAGTACACGCATAAATTCCATGAGATCATTGCCGGAGCAGACATCACCCCAAACGAACTCTGTTTTCACTACAACAACGACCTCAAATGAGATATCCAACGAGCAATCACCATTTTCGGCATCCAAAACGACTTGTCGCGGATGATCGTGGCAGCATAAAGGATTGTCAGTGCCAACTACAATGCTCAGATCCACAAATCATACGGCTGGTGGCCTCCCAACCACAGTTATTGTGGGAACGGAAAAACCCAGTCGGTGGACTCTTTGACTCCAATGGAAGTGGACGCCGTCAACCAGAGAGAAACCCGAACCTGTTACAACTGTGGAAAAATCGGGCACATCGCTCGCATCTGCCAGAGCAAACAACAAGCCAAAAAGGGGGGGGGAGGTTGAAGAAACATGAGTGGGAAAACGGCAAAG
The DNA here is from genome assembly GCA_023375785.1 of Penium margaritaceum. NCBI lineage: Eukaryota > Viridiplantae > Streptophyta > Zygnematophyceae > Desmidiales > Peniaceae > Penium > Penium margaritaceum. Next base: position 37,821 of record SZWC01013351.1, on the reverse strand, counting down.
GGTAGGAGTGAAAGGCGCAGCTGTTGCCCCCAGAGAGCAATCTGCGCTGAGCGATCACCCATCTGAACGGCATACGTGGCCGCAGAGGATTTCTGAGATCGCAAAGTTTGACAAGGGTTACGAGGATGACCAATCGGGGATACTCCTAAACGTTCAGCCTCGAGGATGCAAGAGTCATGGAATGGTACCGGCAATATTGAACGCAGGAGCTTCATACAGCTTCGTGAGCAACGACATGGTTCGAAAACTCCGTTTGCAGGCCAAACCAGGGTTGTTTGAAGGAAAAAGAGTCGACGGGAGACTGCAAATATGGAGACTCCAAGAACCACTATGACTACAAGTGGGAGATCTATGGGATGTAACGGTCTAGAGGACTTGTCCAACAATGATCACAAAATCATCATTGGACAAGTTTTCCTATACCAGCACTATCTGCAGGTCAACTGGAACAACAACGACGTCTATATAGTAATCGACAGCGCAAAACAACAACTTTTGCGAGCGGGACGGAAGCCGACAGTCAAAGCAGCAGAGGTGGAAGCAGCAGAGGAAGCTGCGGTAGCCGAGAAGCGACAATCTGCACAGCCGATACCGCTGAACGTGGCCAATTACTGCATATGACGAGGAGCTCGTGCGTGTTCCGCTTCTCTCATTAGCTCGTACATCTCAAGCCAATGGAAGAAGCGGAAGTGGTAGCAGCTGACTCACCATTAACCTCATCAGCCTCATTGGCATGAACAAAGTTCTAGAAGGTATCCGAATAGTTCGCACCACTCATCCGGGAATTTGCGAACATCTTCCCCGGAAAACATCTGAGAACCCTAGCTCCTCAACGAGACATCGAGCATTGCATTGAACTAAAGCCAGGCAGCAGACCTTTAGTTCAAGGGACCTGTTGGATGAATGATTACGAGCTGACCGAGCTGAAAAAGCAACTCAACAAGATGCTCGGTCAGGGGTTCATCCACGTCCCATACACTGCACCCATACTGTTTTTAAAAAACAAAACTAGTGGGATGCGGATGTACGTGGACTATCGGGCGTTGAACGACGCTACCATCAAGAACCGCTACTCTCTTGCCCTAGCTGATGAGCTTTTTGAGCAACTCTGAGGGGCTCAAATTTTCAGCAAAATCGACTTGCACAGCGGTTATCACCGGACACGCTTGGCAGACGTCGACATCAAGATACGGCGTTCCGGACTCGCTACGGGCATTTCAAGTTCACGATAATGTTGTTCGAACTAACAAATGCCCTGGCGATGTTCAGGGTAGCAATGAACAGCATGTTTTGACCATACCTTGATGATTTTATTGTGGTTTACCTCAACGACATTCTTGTGTACAGCCGCACCCCGGAGGAGCACGATGGACATCTTCGAAAAGTCCTCGAAGCTTTGCAAAGACACAAATTCATCAGAAAACTCTCAAATTGTGACTGAGTTCGTCGTTGGATCAAGTTTTCGGGCCACGTCATCAACAATGGGCGGATCACCATGGACCAAAAAAAGTGGGAGCAGTCACTGATTGGCCATCGACGGCCAACGTTTGAGAAATTAAATTCTTCCTTTGCTTCTGCAATTACTTCTTGCAACTCGTATGGGATTACGCCCGGATGTCAGCGCCTCTTTCCGACCTCACACAAAAAGAAATGGAGTGGCGGTCGAGAGAAACAAACAATAAGCGTTCACCGCTTTGCAGAATGCTCTAACCTTGGCGACAACACTATGATTAGCCAATCCAATAATTGACTCCGTCATGGCCACAGATGCATCAGACCGAGCCATTACCACAGTCCTTCTGCAACACCACGGCAACGGCGAGCAACCGTCACCAGCACGTCTTGAAAACTGCGAGGACCGGAACTCAACTACGCCGTACACAAAAAAGAAATTGTACATGCATTCAAGAAATGGTGGTGTTACCTGGAGTGTCACCAATGCATCGCGCGTACCGACCACCATGCGTTGAAATGTTTTAGGTCGCAGCCGAACCTCAGCCGATGTTGAACCCAATGGATGGAGTTCCTTGAATCCAGGTTCAACTACGATATCAAGTACAGGCCAGGCAAAATCAACTTGGCGGCCACACTCAACCGTCGACCAAATTTGATGGCTGACGTGGCAACACTACAGCTATAGCGAGACCCGTAACTCGAGCGCCTGTTCGCACGAGGCTACAAACAGCACGGCAGATATGACAAGGAAGAATTCTGGTAAGATGCACCCTATTGGCGACGGCGATTCACTCGTACAGGTAGTTGTTCCCCCAAACGACGAACTTCGCCATATGCTACTCAAAGAATTCCATGACACAGGACAAGGTGGACACTTTGACGGGGACAAGACGTTGAAGAAGTTGGCGAAAAACCATTGGTGGGACAAGATGCAATCTGACGTGGCCGACTTTTGCAAAACCTGCGACACATGTCAGCGACAAAAATCTCGTCGCACACGGCCACCTGATCTTTTGCAACCGCCCCCTATTCCGACAAAACACTGGGCAGACATCTTCATGGACTTCGTCACACGAATACCAGTCACACCCAAGGGATATGACGCAATCCTCATGGTAGTCGACAGGGTTTCCAAAATGTCCCCCTTCATTCTGACAAGGACCACCGTCACCACAGAGGGAACATCATGGCTGTTTCTAGAGAACATCGTGCAGCTACACAGCGTGCCGAGAACCATCGCAAGCGATAGAGACAGTCGATGCACTAGCTGTTTTTGGTGCGAACTGATGAATCGCTATGAGAGCAAAATTCAACGGTGTTTCATCCTCAAACCAACGGTCAAACCGAGCGGACAAATCAGACGCTTGAATTTTTTTTCCAAATACTCTAAACCTTATGGAATTGATTGGGAACAAAAACCATCGACCACAGAAATTGTACATAATTTGGCACTTTCTCCCGCAATGGGTAAAGCTCCGTTCAAAGTGCTATATGGAAAACTTCCCGCCGCACGAGCCGGACTACAAAGTCCTTGCAAAACTCCTGCAGTCGACGTTCAACGATGAGACTTCACCACCATCTAGGAGGAAACTTGCCAGAAAATCGCAAGGACATAAGAGGCAATGAAAGGAGAAGCTGACCAACATCACACCGACGACGTATTCGCTGCTGGCGACAAATTCCTTCTCAGCTCGACGAACATCAAACCTCGCGGATCCGGATGTTTGAAACTCAAACCCCAATGGTTGGGACCGCTTGAGATCGAGCACATGCAAACCCATGTGGTTGCGCGACTCAAACTCCCCGACACTATGCAAGCTCATCCAGCGTTCCAGGTCAGCAAGATTTATGGTTAGTCACCCCACTTTGATACACTCCACTACCTATGTATACTACTCTTATGTTATCTTCACTTCCTAGAAGTTTACTAATGTGTATGGACTTCTTACATCACTTGCTTCTTAATGAACAAGTGTCATTTTATGTTAAGAAGAAGTGTTAATGATTCATGGCTGAGTTCTAATGCTTGTTATCGGTTAAATTAAAAACACATTCAACAGATTGTAAGGTAACCTATTCATGTCCTCGAAAGTGTTACTGGGTACATGTATCATGTGAAACATGTGACCAAAGCCTACATCAAACTACAGTTCACTATTCATAGGAGGACGTTTCATTCAGTTCTTTACTTGAAATTCACGAGGGCCGTCAACGTCATTCGCTCAACATCGATTGTGGTCCCTATCCCCCAAAACACATCGAGTGTATTGGAGGAGTGTATCGGGGGGTGTATCGTACGTATGCTAAAAAACGTACACAATTGTATTTGTACACTTGTGTAAAAATGCGACCCTCCTCCAGATACACTTCCCAATACACCCCTCCAATACCCTTCGACGTTCGGGGGGGGGGGGGGGGGGGGGGGGGGGGGGGGG
>SZWC01013351.1:12477-31515 GCA_023375785.1 Penium margaritaceum | reverse complement strand
TGGGGGAGGGCTAGGGGGACGGACGTCCTGCTTGACCATGTTACTCTCAAACATCGAGTCACCCATTTTTTTGCATGATGTCCACACTACGCGTCTATATAATGAGGTTCAATTGTGTGCACGTATACAAGTTACAAACATAACAACATCTTTTAGAAAGTTCAAATTTAGAAAAACAAATATTGAAGAGATTCAGGACATATGTTATTGAACTTGTAATCAAAAACCTTTTGAAGGAAATGTAATTCTCAAGAAAGTTCCATGAAATTATTGTAGTCATGCACATAGAAGTTACTTTGTACATGATTGTAGTAAGCCATTTCTGGGAAGTATTGTCAACTGTCCAGGTATTTTTCTTTGAAGGATCCTCACCATATGTTTCACTCTTGTAAACTAGTTATCAAGTGTGTGGATTTGGGGTGATTGGGCATAAATGGTCAGCAGATGCTGTTAGTTTTTGTCTCACATCTTTCACTTGTACTCTGTTGTGTCCTCCCGGCTTGTGTACATCGGCGTGCAGATGACTGACGATGAGACGCGACGCTGATGGACTATCGTCTGGTGGAGCCGACAAAGGCTGAGGCCTATACGCAGTTTGCAGGAGCCTCCTCCCTCCTTTGTGCTCAGCTCCATCGGCACACCTCCTCCGCAGTCATGCCGCCGGCAGGCACTGTCGCTGCATATGCTCCCTACACACGTCGAATGTCGTGTCTGAATGCACTATTGCATTCGCAGCGATATGTCATGCCTAAGGTCTGAGTTTCATGATTTTCTGGCACTATTGGTACCGGGGATTAGCGTAGACGCTGCCTGGGATTAGGTAGCCATGACTCCTCATTGTTGTTTTTCTAGCTGATTCTGACCACACGACTGCGTTCGCAACGTGCGTATCATAGTGTGGTCCAGTTTTCAGGAAAAACGAACGACGCCCGGGTTTGGTCTGTCGGCCGTCTGGCAGGGCTCACTGAGAAAACCTGCCTGCCTGAAAATAGAGCTATTTTCTGGTTGGCTGGTCAACTGAGTAGCAAGTCCTACAGAGCTGGGGGAGGCTAGTTTGTGGAGGGATCTCCATTGTGTCTCATTCTTGTTTCTTAATCAGTCACTTCCAGTTCTCAGCTGCTTTCTGGCGCTAACACTGGCGCGTCATCTCTGAGTAACAAACCCAGAGCACTCAGACTTGGACCCTAGAGCGGCAGACTGAGTGGACAGCAGACTAAGCAATGAGCGTGGAAGCCCGCATGTTGCATCAACAACGGAACTGCCCCAACCTGCGCTCTAGAAAAGTTTCGGGCCTGGAATCAGAGCCAGAGCACAGCAGTAGCAGCAGACAACTGGCGTATAGGTTCCTGACTACGCCGGCGGACCCCCATATGCACCACTGCAGGGTAAATGCTCCCAGATTTTTCCCGGCAGCATTGACCCGCCTGGTGGCAGCGTCAAACTTCTTCCCACGGCCAATGGGCAAGGGGAAATGCTGCCGGATTTTTTCTGGTAGCACTGACCCCCACGTGCAACGCAAGGAGGTGAGCGGCAGGCCGTGTTAGGCACCTGCTAGCGACGATGCACATGGCGACATCAACCAGGTGCAGTGACTTGCAGCAGAAGCAAGCAACAGCAATAACCTACACCAGCAGCAGCAGCTTGCATCAGTAGCGAGTAGTGGCAGTAGCACCCAACAGCAGCTGTGTGCATTAGCAGCACCATCTCGCAACAGCTCGCAGCACTAGCAGCCCACGGTAGCAAGAAGCAGTAACAGCTTGCAGCAGCAACGGTGCACAGCACCAGCGAGTAACAGTAGCAGCCGGCTGTAGCAGTAACAACAACTAGCAGTAGTAGCAGTCGGCCGCACCAATAACAGCAGCAAGCAATAGCAGCAGCCGGCTATAGCATCAGCAGTAGCCTGCAGTAGCCAGCAATAGCGAGCAGCAGCCAGCAGCAGCTGCTGTAGTAGCGGCTAGCAGCAGTAGCAGTTTCAAGTGCTCGCAGCCCGCTGCTTGCAACAAGAAGCGAGCTCGAAGCGGCATGCTTGCTTCTCGCAGTGAGCAGCAAGCAGTGATCTCACTACTTGCAACTCGCAGCTTACAACGACCAGCAAGCTCACTGTGAAAAATGAAGCAAAAAACAAGGAAAAGAAAGGAGAAACACAAAAAAAAAACCCACCCCGCAGGCGGCCCTATAGTGGCTGTAGCCACCACCATAGCAGCTACAGCAACCAAAGCAGCCGCAACAGCACGTAGCAGCTCAGCAGCAGGAGCAATAGCAACAACAGCAGCTGCTATTGCTGCAACAGTAGCCGTAGTAGCAGCAGCAGCAACAACTAGAGCAGTAGCAGCAGCTGCTATAGCAACAACAGCCATAGCAGCAGCAACAGCAATAGCAGCAGCTGTAACAGCAGACCAGCAACAACAGCAGCAGCAACACCAGCAACTGTCCTATAGTTGACACAACAGCGGCTCCAGCAACGGCCGCTATTGACATCAGCCATCCTCAGTTGAAGTTCCTACTGACGTCAGCAAAAACAAAAAAATCTATAGCAGCAACCCAGTAGATAATGCAGCAGTAGCTACTGACGCTAGCCATCCTAGGCTGACATCACTGCTAACGTCATTGCTGACATAAGCAGCACAAAAAAAAGGTGGGAACAAGGAGGGAAATGAAAAACCACGGCAAAGAACGTTGAGGGGTCCTCCGTTGTTGGAGGACCCCCCTTCTTGCAACAATTGTAGCAGTTGTAGCAGCAGCTACCACCACTGCGACAGCACCAGGAGCGGCAGCAGCAACAACCACGACAGCAGCAACAACAGTAGTGAAAGTAGCACTTGCAGTAGCAGCAATAGTAGTAGCAGTAGCAGCAGCAATAACAACAACAAGAGCAGGAGCAGCAGCAGCAACAGCAGTAGCACTAGCAGTACCAGCACCAGTAGCGCCGACACCCAGTAGGCTCTGTCGTAGGTCATGCTTTGCACAACAGATCTACACGCCGCTTTGTGTCAGCAGCTCGCAACGCTGAAACAGCAGGTAGCGGCACCGCAGCTGCCAGTATTGGTGCCATAGTAGCAACTACAGTAGCAGCATCAGCAGCCGCCATAGCAACAGCAGTAGTAGCAGCCGCTGTAGCATCAGCAGCAACGTCAGCAAGCACCTTTTGTTCTACCCGGGTACGCGAGCCCTACCGTCTCCTACACCACATAGTACCTGGCATAGCAACACACCCAGCGCCAATAGCAGACGGTGACGTCAGTCCTAGGCCCCACTCTGGATGCTGGCCGCAAGCCAAAGGACTTCAAAACCCCACTACCGGCACTTGAGGTAGCCAACCAGTCCTGGAGTTGGGAGCTCAGCTTCTGGATCTGGGCAAAGGGCAGGAGCTTGTGGCCCTACTATGTCCTACCCTTCGACTCCACCCAGGCCAACCAGGTGTATGAAGTTGCTCGCGCCGTGTGTGCTCTTGACCCTGTGGCCCCTCCAACTGCACGTCTTGCCCTTCAGCCCTTCCTCGGTGACCTCACCACTGACGCTCTACCTGACCTGACAGTGGCGTGGCACATACTCACACGCCCTCATTGCCTATCCAGTGACACCGAGACCAGCCGCCTGATCCGGGAGTTCAAATCCCTCCGCATGGGGAAGACCGATACGGTCACCTCCTACTGGCAGCGTGCACAGGACATCCTGCGCCGCCTCAGAGACACCAAACCACCCCCTTTCTTTGCGCTTCTGACTATGAAGCGCGACGCCACCGACCCCTTCTCCAACGTCTTCGTCCATTATTCTCAGGACGTCCTCACCGCGATGGCTGCCCAGGATACCCTCATGCCCTGGGCATACGAGCTCTTCCTCTAGATCAAAGAGGCTCGTCAGGAGTCACACATCCAGCACACAGATTCCCTTGCCTCTCCTTTCGTGGCCTTCGTGGCCATTGCTACCCCAGCGGTAGTAGCATCTTCAAGCGCTACCCCATCTAGCAAGAAGAAGCACAGGGGCAAGAAGGGCAAGGTCCCTCAGTAGCAGTCTAACAGATCTGGCAGCGCCAACCTCGTCTGCCATAACTGTGGCCAGTCAGGACACGAGTGGTAAACGTCTCCCACCTGACTGACAAGGCTGGCATCATTGCCACCATGCATCGCCAGCGCGAGCGTTGCCTTGCCACCACTGCCGTGACCGTTGCTGCTCCTACTGCACCTGCTGCGTTTGTGAGGGGTCCACCATAGTATCTTCCAGAGCCGTCCGCGCCGGCTCCTCTGTCACCGGTGCCTCCAGTAGTATCTTCCTCCTCCTTCATGGACTCCCGCACCATTACAGCGCAATCAGTCCGTCCATGAGGTCCTTCAGTTTCCTTGGTCCCGTCATCGATGTCACCAGGGTCCGGACAGACTCTGGTCAGGTTTTACCAGTTCGTAGTGTCGGCGTCGTTCATTTTTGTGGTCTTGCTGGTGATTTCTTTATGTCTCATGTCCTTGTCATCCGTGGTCTTGAGCTAAGCCTCCTGTTTGTCACCGCCCTTGATCGCATGAGCATGGACGTTCTGCATTCGCGTGGTATGGGCACTGTGTCATTGCGTTCGTCAAGTCGAGTCATTTTGCATGCCATCGTCCATGGCAACTTGTGGCACGTACTGTGCCTGTCTGCTTCTGCCTCTGTCCCCTCGTCAGCAGCCGACACTGGCCATGTGCTTGTTACTAGCACACTGTCTCCGTAGCACACGCCTCTCTTGCATCGCCGCCTCTGTCACGTCCAATCTGCCCCTGTTGACAGCATGCTTGACACGCAACCAGCCACAAGCCTTGACCCAGCCTCCTTTTCTCTTCCGTGTTCCACGGAGTGCATTGATTGCATTTCAGGGAAGATGTACCGTTCCACATATCCCCTCTCTGCCTCTCGAGCAACCGTCCCCCTCGACTTGGTCCACTCTGATGTCATGGATCCCCTCCTGACAGAGTCAGTCAATGAGCACGGTCGTTATGTCCTAACACTTATACACGACTACTCTCGCTATCGCTTGGTCTTATGCCTTCGGAAGAAGAGCAACATCACTCCCACCATTAGGGACTGGCTTGTCTGTGCTGAATGCGAGTGTGGTCGTCCCCTCTGTCGCTTCCACTTTGATTGCAGAGTTGAGTTTTTGGGGGAGATCACACTCTTCCTCGCCTCCAGTAGTGTCCATCATGAGACGTCGGCGCCTTACATGCCTGCCCAAAGCGGCATCTTTGAGTGATAGAACCGCACCATGGCCGGCACCGTCCGCACTACGCGGGTCCAATCCGGCATCTCTTACGGATTTTACTTTGAGGCCATGACCTACATGACGTGGGTTTGGAATCAGATTCCGCTCAGACCCATTCCGCGTCAGTCCACACCATACCAACACTGGTGTGGAGAGCGAGCCGACCTGCGTCCAACCCGGATCTTGGGATGTATAGCCATTATGTTGTTTCTTGTCCCACAAGAGGGCGGCAAGCTTGAGCTTTACGGCCATCCTTGCACCTTCCTTGGCATCTTGCGTCAGTCAAAGGCATCGCGAATCTGGGATCCCACCCAGCACTGCATTGTCGAGTCTTAGGATGCCCTCTTCTTTGAGGACCTATTTCCTTGCAACCTCGTTTTCTCTAGTGCATCAATGCTCCTCCCATTGCGTGGGGGAGTAGTGGGTCCGTCCTCCGTCCAGCCGCATCTGAGTGTTCCATCGTCTGCACCCGCGAGTCCGTGTGCGTCGGCTTCTGCATCGATTTTTGACAGCCCCTCAAAGCCGGTTACCCCGTCCGTGTCCGCAAGCCCCACAGGACCGACTTCCCCATTAGTGTCTGACAGCCCCTCAGAGCCAGCTGCCCCGTCCATGCCTACCAGCCCCTCAGAGCCGGTTACCCCATCCGTGCTCGCTAGCCCCTCAGGGTCGGCTACCGCGTCCGTGTCCACCAACCCCTCACGTCTGACCGCCCTATCCGTGTCTGTTAGCCTCTCAAGGCCGGCTGCCCCGTCCGTGTCCGCCAGCCCCCCAAGGCCAGCTGTCCCGTCCATGTCCACTAGCTCCTCGGGGTCGGCTCCCCCGTCCCTATCCGCCAGTCCCTAAGGGTGGCTGCCCCGTCCGTGTCAGCTAGCCCCTCAAGGCCAACTGCCCCGTTTGTGTAGGCATGCTAGACACGTGGTTCCGCTGGAAGCCTTAGATCCAGGCCGAAAGTGAGCACTCAGGCCACCTCCTCACGTCCTCTCGCGCCACGACCTTCAGTCATCCCACGAGGCTCCTCACCTCCTATTGGACCCACATCCATAGTCGTGAGTCGGGACNCAACCCCTCACGTCTGACCGCCCTATCCGTGTCTGTTAGCCTCTCAAGGCCGGCTGCCCCGTCCGTGTCCGCCAGCCCCCCAAGGCCAGCTGTCTCGTCCGTGTCCACTAGCTCCTCGGGGTCGGCTCCCCCGTCCCTATCCGCCAGTCCCTAAGGGTGGCTGCCCCGTCCGTGTCAGCTAGCCCCTCAAGGCCAACTGCCCCGTTTGTGTAGGCATGCTAGACACGTGGTTCCGCTGGAAGCCTTAGATCCAGGCCGAAAGTGAGCACTCAGGCCACCTCCTCACGTCCTCTCGCGCCACGACCTTCAGTCATCCCACGAGGCTCCTCACCTCCTATTGGACCCACATCCATAGTCGTGAGTCGGGACTCCTATGCCAAGGCACTTGGCTTGGCCACACTGTCAATCATCACTCACCTCCATCCAGGTTCAGCTTTGGACTATGCCATGCTCCATCATGAGCACCGGTATGCCATTGCGACCACGCTCATGCGGATGCCACCAGGGGCGCGTGACGCATACGCCCTCACTGTCCACCCAACGGAGCAACAAGAGGACCCAGCCACCCTATGTGAGGCTCGAGCAGCTCTCGAGGCCGCTCACTGGGAGGTGACTTTCAGCTTGCCGCCATTCAGCAACATCATGTTTTTGAGCTCATCGACCTCCCCACGAGTCGTAAGGCTATCGGCGCCAAGTGGGTTCTTCAGCGAGAGTGGAAGCCAAACGGGTTCATAGACAAGTACAAAGCCCGTCTCACAGCCAGGGGGTTTGCTCATGTCCCTGAGATCAACTATGACCATATCTTCGCTCCGGTCGGTCGGTTTTCTAGCAGCCGGGGGTTGTTCAGCCGGGTTGCCCACCACAGGTGGCAACTGCATCAGATGGATGTGAGCAACGCCTTTCTCCATGGCTCACTGGAAGGCGAGGACCTCTACATGGTTCAGCCTCCAGGCTTTGACGATGGCTCCGGCAAGGTCTGGAAGCTACAGAAGGCCCTCTATGGCTTGATGCAGTCACCGCGCTGTTGGAACCGGGAGATCAATCTTACGCTTCTTAGTGGTGGCCTTCCCTGCAGCTCTACCGACCCTGCATTGTTCATCAGACCGTGAGGTCAGACCTTCTTTGCTGTCCTAGTCTATGTCGACAATCTGCTCATCGTATCTCCGGATGCAGCTGTCATCCAACGGGTCAAGGACCTATTACATGTTGCTTGTGCCCTTGCTGGCACAAGGGCAAGCAAGGCTGCATTGCGTGTAGCACTATTCAGGCTGAGTATGTGGCCCTTGGTTGTGGCGCTTGTGAGAGCGTGTGGCTGCATTGCATGCTGTCCAAGTTGAGTCAGTCAGTCCCGTCTATCACATTGCACTATGACAATGAAAGTGCCATGGCCATTGCTGACAATGACGGCATGCATCACACTCACACAAAGCAAATCAATGTTGAGTATCACTATGTGTGTTCGTTGTTGCATCACGGCAGCATCAGCGTTGTGTGGGTTGAGACAGCACGGTAGTTTGCTGATTTTCTGACCAAGGCACTGAAGCGTGACTCGTTCAAGAAGGCTATGAGTGCAGTCGGTGTGCACTCGTGAGGTTATCTCTTTCTCTCCCTGCCCGCTTGGTCTCTGTGCTCTCTGCCCATGTACATGTGCATTGCGCGTATGAGTCAAGGGGGAGCGTGTTGGTTTTCTGTCTGTACCACACGGTGACCTTTGGCCTCATTGCACACTCACCTCACAATTGCAGGTGAATAACTAAAGAGAGGCAACCCCTGTTGGCATGGCTACACAGCGAGCCTCATAGCCGGGCTTCTACACAAGTCTCACATGCCTCTGGCTAGCGTGCATGCATGCACGCAAAGTTACTTCGAGTTCACACTCCAGCCTGTTCTTCTACTGGTTGTTCTCTTCAGTGGCCTAGTTTGCAGGTTCCAATTTGATAGTTGGTAGTTTGGTTTGGGTCTCTTAACTTGGAATGTGGCGAGTGAGATCGAGCTCGCTGTTCGCTCGCTCGCCTCCTCTACACCTGATGGCTACCACCTTGTCCTTTTGTCACTAGTCGTTTCTCGTTCCATCCATCTGAACTTCCACGCGAAACTACCTTTCGTTGCTTGGTGTCTTTCTTGCACTAGCCCAGCTACTGCTTGCTTGCCTAGCACAGCAGCCTACTGGTATTAGTACAGCGTGGAAGTAGGACGGTGCATTGAAGCGCCGTCCCTCGATTCTGGGACGACTTCGCGGCAGGCCCTCTCGCCGGCGCACCCCAACCATCTCGCCGCTGCACTCTCGCCCCGCTCCCGCACACTGCCCAAGTCTTACCCTTGGCAGCACTAGGAAGCCCTAGATGGACCGTTGTACTTGGCGGATTGCTGTCCACGCAAGAGAAGGGGGAGGGGGCTGTCGTGCTCGACGGATCGCCACCAACTTACGTGGCGGAGTGTCGCTCATGGACTGCACCTCTGTAGCCTAGGTCCTCTGCACCTCTGCACCTCTGCCGTACTCTAGATCTGCCCCAACTCACGACCTCAGCAACAACAAACACCATTCCAGCCGGTGCCCTCACTCTGCCGTACAACAGTCCTCCGCGCAGCAGCAGCAACTTCGGCGCCCAGCAGCAGCAGCAGCAAGCAGCATTGCAACAGCAGCACGCACACTGCCGTGCCACACGCTTTTGCGTAGTAGCAGCAGCGTTAGTGCCTTCCAGCAGCAGCAGCATCTTTGCCTTGTGGCAGCAGCAGCATGTAGCATTGCAACAGTAGCACGTACGCTGCCGTGCCACAGGCTTTGCATAGTAGCAGCAGCGTCGGTACCTTGCAACAGTAGGAACATCGGTGCCTTGCGGCAGCAGCAGTAGGCAGCATTGCAACAGCAGCACGCACACAGTTGTGCCACAGTAGCCGCAGCAGCAGCAGCAACAGCGCCTTGCAGCAGCAGCAGCAGCAGCAGCAACGTTGTCAACCTCAGCAAAGGCTGCAGTGCTGTGCATCTTCGCAGTAACCGCCAACGACTACCGCAATCAGCCCTGCTGCAGAGAGAGTGCTGCTGGAAAGCCGCCACCACCGCTGCAGCGTGCGTGGAAGCTACCACACACACACCATCGTGGTGGTGCATGCCAAACTGGCTTCCTCAAACGTGCCGGGTGCGGCGTCGCGCGGCGAGCACCACGAGGAAAAACTAGCGCGTCAGCCCCCGCCCTCGCCACCGGCTACGCGACAAAGCTCGGTAAGCCCTCCCTCCCTTGGTACCTCTAGGAGGATTGAGCAACCGCACAATACCACTGTTGCGTTGCCGCACTCAACTTGGCGTCAGGAGGCGGTAGAGCTTGCTCGCACCTTCACACGTACCGCATCCGCTGTGATAGACGCGGTAGCTGCAGCTGCTGCCACCTTCTTCGTCGTAGCTAGAGCAGCACCCGCCCCTGCTTCAACATCACCTGTCTGCGCCGCTGAGTCCTACACTAAGCCAGCCGTTGTAGCTGGACCATTGGCTGCGGCAGCTGCAGACATTGGGACACAGCTTGCAGCAGTCGCATCAGTTGTGGCTTCTGCAACAGCTTCTACAGCTTGTGCCGTATCGATTGCAGCTACAGCCATTCGCACCTCCACAGCCGTCGTTGTTGCAGCATCTACATCTGCACCCTCCGACATCACCACACTCATCACAGCGGCCGTCATTGCGGCGGCGATCCTTCTGACCGTTGGCGTCACCTTCACCACAGGCTGCCTGGCACTGATTGTGCCAGTTGCATCTTGCGTCTTTGTGCTCTCCGCTGCAACTGCTTCCATTGTCCAACCTATTCTTGCTCTTTTGCGCAACCCCTCACACGCCTCGTGAGGCCTCCTGGTTTGCATCTCCCTTCTCCTGTCCCTGTCTCTTTTCTCTGTGGTGGCTTGTCTGTGTGACTTGGGTCGGGCTGTCTTGCAGCACTTATCCACCATACCTAAGGCATTGCCAGTTTTCCCACGTCCACTTGGGCGGGGGAAACTCTGCCAAAGTTTTTTCGGCAGGGCCCATTAGTTGTCACCATGCCTGGTGACGACAAGTCGGTCATAGCAGACCTACAGCGCCAGCTGGCCCTCGCTCGCGACGCTCAGCGTGATGCTGAAGAGCGTCTCAAAGTCGCCAATGACAATTGCGTCGCCTTCGCAGATGAGGTGGCTGTGCTTGTGCTCAAGCGGTTGCCTGCTGCCTCTCTCCTGCCAGCTGGCTCCTCTGCTGGCACTGGTGCCAGTGTCTCTTCCACCCCACCTGGTGCTAACTCTATTGCCTCAGACCCTGCTGTCACCCCATCTGCTGTCCCTCCTGCCGCAGTCTCTTGCCAGCATGACTTCTTCTCCCAGCCTCCTGTCCTTTCTACTGGACTTGCCTTCTCTTCCTGGGAGACCCGGTTTAGTGCATGGGCTCAAGGAGAACATCTGTGGGAATACTACTTCCCTACCACACCTTCCTTCACCCCTGTCGCTGACGAGTCTGCTCGCACTGTTCGCGCCCTCATTGGTGCTGCCCCTGAGACACTTGTCGACAACGTTGGCAGTTATAATGTTGACCCCACTGTTCAGCGTCTGGCTGACCCAGTCGGTGTGTACACCATGCTTCATCGGCGCACGACAGTCACAGGTCAGGCGGCGCAAAGTGCCCTCATCGTTCAGTTCAACACACTCTTAATGCGTGCAGACGAGTCGGCCGACGCCTACTAGGCACGCGGGCTCAAGCTACTTTGCGAGCTTGGTGAGGCCGCACCAGGTCAGCTATCTGCGGTGCACACCATGGTCAACGGGTTCATCCCTGTGCTGTACGACCTTCTCCGTGATGTCAAAGTAGACGAGCTGCAGTGGCTTGCCTCCGAGCCTGTTCCACCCAAGTCCCCTCCAGGCGTTGGTGCCCTCTGGGACTTTGTCGTTGAAAGGCTTGCAGCCTGGTGGACGAGCCTCCAAAACAAGCGCCTTCATCGCACTACAGTCGCAAGGGTGGCCGCCGTCTCCATTGCCACTTCTGCTTCTTCCTCCGCTGCTACATCGACCTCGTCTCCATCCTCTTCTCCTTCCTCTTCTACCTTTACAGCCATGGCCCTTGCCTCCCAGGGCCGTGGACGTGGACGCGGTCTTGGACAAGGCAAGGGGAAGGGCAAATCTGCTGCACCGTCATGTGCTCCTGGTGAGCTCGTGTGCTAGAACTGTGGCTCCTCTCAGCATTCTGCTCGCAAGTGCCCTGCACCCCCGACGATGTCCGCCTCGTACGCGCCATGCGTGCTCATTGGGCGCACACCAGCGGGTCCTCTTCTTCTTCCACTGTCAGCTCCAGCTCTACTTCGTCTGCCAGTTCCTCCCCAGCTCAGGCCTACTCCGTCGCCGGTGTTGCCGGCGTCCATCCGCCTGTCCTCTACCCTTGAAGCTGGCTGCCGACCTATGGAGCGCCCGCCGTCCCGGGTCCACCTTCCTCGGCCTACATCCCTCCTCCGTGGATCGCCCCTCCCTCGAGCGCGCCTGCTCCATCGTCTGCTGCCTCCGTCGACGGCGAGCGCCAGCTTGAGCAGTCTCTCCTCCAGTGTCTTCACCTTTGTGATCAGAGAGGTGAGAGTGTGTCTTCGTTGGCCAAGGGTCCTGCCTGTCAGACTGACACCGTCCTTCGTGGGGGCCCCCCCGGTCACGTCCTTGGGTTGTCATCCTCGTCTGTTCCGTGGGTCAAGCACTGGCAGTCTGACATTCTCCCTCGTTGTCTTGCTGCCTGTGCCTCATCCCCGCCCTCCATCGGTACTGTCTCCACCTGTGGAGTCCTTCCTAGTGTCCGTGTCTATGGTGGCTTCTGGGTCCTCGACTCAGGAGCCACCCATCACATGACCTCTGTTCGGTCCGCCTTTGTCTCCTTGGGTCATATCGGCTCTGTTCGCTTTGTGCGCACTGGTTCCGGCCAGCTCCTTCCCGTCCAGGGCGTTGGTGTTGTCCGCTTTGTCGGTCCCAGTGGCGTGCTGTTTCTGCCTGACATTCTATTCGTGCCTTCTTTGGAACTCAGCCTACTGTCGGTGATGTCCCTCGACGATCAGGGCATGGATTTCTCAGCTAGTCAGGGCGTGGGCACTGTCCGTCTTTGCTCTTCTGTTCACGTCATCTTGCGGGGGGTTAAGTGTAACAAGCTATATTGTGTCCCCCTTCATGCCGCCTCTCCACCTGCTGTTGGCTTGTCTCTTGCTCACATCGCACCTTCCCTTTCTCCTGCTGATATCCAGCTCTTGCATCACCGACTTGGCCATGTGCACACTGATGCTATCACTAGTATGCTTCGCCTTCAGCCTGCAGTTGACTTGTCCCCCTCCACCTTCTCTGCGCCATGCCCCTCTGACTGCCTGGACTGCACCCAAGGCAAAATGCACCGTTCTCCCTTTGCCTCTTCAGACTCCTAGTCCGCTCACCCTCTCGATCTTGTTCATGCCGACGTCATGGGGCCTCTTCCCCATGACTTTCTTGGGGGGATCGGGCGTTATGTTCTGTGTCTTACTGACGATTTCTCTCGTTTTCGCTGGATCTTAGCTCTTCGCCAGAAGAGTGATGTTGCTTTTGTCATCGCGTCATGGCTCGTTCAGGCTGAACGTGCGTGTCAGCGTTCATTGCACGTCTTTCGCAGTGATCGTGGCGGTGAGTTCCTTGGACCCATTGCCCGGTTTCTTCAATCCCAAAGGGTATGTCTGGAGACCTCAGCTCCCTACACACCTCAGCAAAATGGTGTTTCCAAGCGTTGGAATCGGACCCTTGCCGATGGTATCCGCACTATTCTGTCTGAGTCTGGGCTGTCCCCTCTCTTTGCCTTTGAGGCCATGAGCTATAGGACCTGGGTGTGGAATCGCGCCCCTCACGGTCCTCTTCCCCGCACCGTTACGCCCTTTGAGCGCTGGTACGGCTCTCGTAATGACCTCCGTCTGGCTCGCGTCTTGGGTAGCATTGTGTCTGTCTGGCTCCCAGAGGACCTCCGCGACGGGAAACTCTCCTCGTGTGGACGTCTCTGCCCCTTCTTCGGCGTTTCCTCCCAGTCGAAAGCCTGGCACTTCTCGGACTCAAAGCATCAGCGCGTCCTTGAGTCCCGGGACGCCTTGTTCTTCGAGTCCGTGTTTCTCCGTGACCTCGATCGTCATTCGTCAGCTGCCTCCCTGCTCCCGTTCTCTCGGTGGTGGAGGGAGATTGGCCCTACAGTCCCATCTGCCCCTGCCGTCCCTACTGCTGTCTCGTCTCAGCAACCTTCACCCTTGGAACGTTCTCCAACAGTCGGCACTGCGACTCCACCATCCTCCCCCTCGTCGGTGTTGTCTAGCTCGCTTGGAGCTCCGTCATCCCCTGTGGTGTCCTCATCTCTCGCTGCTGAGTCCGTCTCTCCCGCATATTCCGCTGCGTCCCCATCCAGTCCGCTCACTCCCTTTGTGCCCAGTCCACCCTGTGCTCCTCCACGCCCTGCACCCATCGAACCTTTTATTCGCGGCGGCCGCCTGCGCGCGCTTCCCTCTCGCTCCTCTAGTGTTGCAACGTCCTAAGTCCAACCTTCGCAGACCTCGTCTGGACAGTCCCCAACGCTGCCGACTGGTATGGACGCCTTGGGCCTAGCCACAGGAGTTGTGCATCCTAACTCTGTCCTTAGGTACACACTACTCACATCCAAGCACGAGCGTGCGCTCGAAGCAACCATCCTTGGGAGCATTGCCGAGTGCAATGCAAAGGTTGCCACTCCGCCGCCATCGCATGACCCGACAATTATTCGCCAGGCACGGGCAGCGCCCGACTCACACCAGTGGGAGTCTGCCATGCGGGACGAGCTGAGAGCCCTGGATGACCACGCCGTATACGAGCTTGTCAATCTCCCACCAGGCCGCAAGGCGATTGATGCCCACTGGGTCTTTCGTCGTAAGTACAAGCCTAACGGCGAGCTCGACAACTACAAGGCCCGACTTAGAGCAAAGGGGTTTTCTCAAATCCCCGGTGTTGACTTTGACGAGACTTTTGCTCTCGTAGGACGCTACACCACAGCTTGAGCCCTCCTGAGCCTTGTCGCACACCACGACTGGGAGCTCGAGCAGATGGATGTAAACAATGCCTATATGCACGGTCGGCTGGATGAGGAGATTTACATGGTGCAGCCTCCAGGGTTCTCCGACGACACCGATCGAGTTTGGAGGCTGCGAAAGGCCCTCTATGACCTCAAGCAGTCACCACGGTGTTGGAACCAGGAGATCACCTCCACCCTGGAGAAGGGGGGATATCGCCGGAGCACGGTGGATCCCTCCCTCTTTGTCACTCCACGATCGGTACCCTTTGTTGCCATCCTCGTGTATGTCAATGACCTGCTCATTGCGTCCCCGAGTCGCAAAGCTGTGTCAATTGTGAAGTCCCTACTGCAGTCCACGATACAAGATGAAGGACTTAAGTCCAGCTCGCGTGTTTCTTGACATGGAGCTTGAGCGTGACCGTGCTCATCGCGTTCTCCACGTCCACCAGGCCGCGTACGTCAGGAGCCTGGGGGAACACTTTGCCTCCCTGCTTGAGTCTGTCCCCACTGCCTCAACACCGATGACGCCCGCCGGGCAGAGGTTGTTGAAAACTCTGGACGTGTCAAAGCTGGGGGAGAAAGTGGACGTAACCGACTACCTGCGAGTCATAGGGTCTCTCATGTACCTTGCCACCACCACCAAAGCACACGTAGCCTTTGCTCTAAACTTCCTTGCTCAGTTCTCACAGTCTCCACGTGTACGGCACGTGGAAGCCGCACTACGTGTTGTGCGGTATGCGCTCTCCACTGCCCGAGTTGGTCTCTGTTACCGGGCGCAGCCGTCAGTGGTCGTTGATGGATACACTGACAGTGATTGGGCGCATGACACGGATGCACGCAGCCGCACTGGCTATGTCTTCCTTGTTGGTGGGACTGCGATCTCTTGGAAGAGTGGCAAGCAGGGTTGTGTTGCACGCAGCTCCAATGAGGCAGAGTATGTTGCTCTTGGTGCTAGAACATGCGAGAGTGTCTGGTTGTGCCATTTGTTGCAGCAGTTGCGTGTTCCCATTCGCTGCATCACCTTGCGTTGTGACAACCAAAGCACAAAGGCTATTGCTGAGCATGATGGGATGCATCACACTCGCACAAAGCAAATCAATGTGGAGCATCATTTTGTGCGTGAGCGTGTGCCTGCAAGCGATGTTCAGATCATGTGGGTCGACACCCGACAGCAACGTGCAGACTTCCTCACAAAGGCACTTAGCAGCAGTGTCTTCAAGGCCGTAGTTCACGTTGTTGGGTTGCTGTGTCCTCGTGATCCTCCTGGTTGATTTGTTGTGCCAGTGCCTATGTACAGTCTTGTGTCGTGTCACTCCTTGTGATGTCGGTGTATCTTGTTGTGCCATTGTGCAAGTCGGCCGTGGGTCATGGGGGAGTGTTGGTTTTCTGTCTGTAATACACGGTGACCTCTGGCCTCGTTGCACACTCACCTCACGGTTGCATGTGACTAACTGGAGAGAGGCAACCCTGCTGGCATGGCTACACGGCGAGGCTCATAGCAGGGCTTCTGCACAAGTCTCACATGCCTCTGGCTAACGTGCATGCGTGCACGCAAAGTTACTTCGGGTTCACACTCCAGCCTGTTCTTCTATAGGTTGTTCTCTTCAGTGGCCTAGCTTGCAGGTTGCAATTTGACAGTGGGTAGTTTGGTTTGGGTCTCTTAACTTGGAATGTGGCGAGTGAGATCGAGCTCGCTGCTCATTCGCTCGCCTCCTCTACACCTGACGGCTACCACCTTGTCCTTTTGCTACTGGTCGTTTCTTGTTCCATCTATCTGAACTTCCACAAAAAATTGCCTTCCTTTGCTTGGTGTCTCTCTTGCACTAGCCCAGCTGCTGCTTGCTTGCCTAGCACAGCAGCCTACAGAGCATTGGTTTTTGTCTCACATCTCTCACTTATAATTTGATGCGTCTTCCTGTCTTATGTACATCGACATGCAGATGAAAGACGGTGAGATGCTACGCTAATGGAGTATCATCCCGTGGAGCCGACGCACGCTTACGCCTACACGCAGTTTACTGGAGCCTCCTCCCTCCTTTGTGCTCAGCTCCATTGGCAGACCTCCTCGGCACTCGTACCGCCGGCAGACATTATCGCTGCATATGTTGTCTACACACGTCCATTGTCGTGTCTAATTGTATTGTTGCATTCGTAGCACTACATCATGCCTAGGGTGCAAGTTTCATGAATTTTGGGTATTGGTGGTACCGGGGATAATCATAGACGCTCCCTGTTTAGGTAGCCATAAATCCTCAATGGTAGTTTTCTAGCTGATTCTGACCACACGACTATGCTTGCAACATGCGTATTATGGTATGGTCCTGTTTTCAGGCAAAACGAACGACGCCAGGGTTTGGGCTGTCGGCCGTCTGGTAAGGCTACCGAGAAAACCTGCTTGCCTCAAAACATAGCCATTTTCTGATTGGCTGGTGAACTGAGTAACAAGTCTTACAGAGCTGGGGGAGGCTAGTTGTTGGAGGGGTCTCCATTCTGTCTCATTCTTGTTTCTTAATCAATGACTTCCAGTTTTCAGCTGCTTTCTGCCGCCAACACTGGCGCGCGCATCTCTGAGTAACAAACCCAGAGAGCTCAAACTTCGACTCTACAGCAGCAGGCTGAGGGGGCAGCAGACTAAGCAACGAGCGTAGAAGCCCGCACGCTCCATCAACGATGCAATTGTCCCAACCTGCGCTTTAGAATAGTTTCTAGCACTACCGAGACACCGGAGAGAACTTCCTCGGCAGGGAGGTCCCTCCTCTGCCTCCCGTCCAAGTGGACCAAGACACGGAGTGGTCATCGAGGACATCCTCGGCCACCGAAAACGAGGCAAAACCACATACTATCTTCTCAAGTGGCATGTCTACAACGCCTCGCACAACAAGTGAGAACCCTACGACAACCTCTGAGACGTCGATCACTTGATTGACGGCTAATACTGCCGTCACCGGGCCGCATTTGCATGCGCGTCGGGACGTCACGACTAAAAGGGGGTGAAGTGTTACGTACTAGACGTACATGAGTCCCTAATCTTTTTGAATGGGCATTTTTGTTATTACACAAACAGTGGATTGCGTCACGAGATCTCGATATTCACTTCAAAGGTCGAGGACAAACCGGCCAATTGCTTTGCCTCCAGTGAATCTTCCCGAACCTTATGACAACTTCGACCACTATCGCACATCCATGGCAAAAGTATCTTGACTTTTTGGTCGACTTCTCGACGCAACGAGACGAATCTTGATTTATAAAGATGCATCTAGCATCTTCACTTTTGATTCTTGAAGACCCCCGATTTCCCGGCGGACCTCCTTGAATCTGACCACTCACGACGCGACTGCGCACGCGTCACTCAACAATCGACCCACCGATCCCGACTATGTCTCATCCGTAACTCGACACTTGTACATGTATGTTCAATTATTTCGACACTTATCATCAAAGTACATTTACCGCTTTGTTGAATTACTCAAGTATCCAGAGTTCTAAATCGTGTTCTCCCTCGCAACTTCTACCTGTTCACCATCGACGCTCCGGCAGAACAATCTACTACCTAGTCTTCATTTTCTTACATCTTGCCACAGTTCTCCATCGGCGTTCCCGCCTCAATTGCGTCCCGCCTCAATTGCGCCACACGGTCCGTGGGAGCGCACCACTGTTCTCATTCCGGCAGCAGGCCAACATCCATCGAACCGGCAGTACCTGGCGAAGCAACCTGAGCGCGCAAACCGTTTCAAACAAATCTGTTTGATCAGCGCACTCATCTGCCGACTACCGCCGTATTGATTATTGGATTGGGGTGCGCTTCGGCGGCACTCCGGCGGCGCAGTAATTTGCCGGCTAGAAAAAGCAAGGTTCCCTCAACGTTGCCTTTCCATGGGGCGTGAATGTTGTGCACGCTTTGCCTTCGCTTCGTCGAACATCGATGTATGGAAGGAGCTACTCGATTTCCGCGCTCGGCCCTTGTCTTCGACGTTAGCGCTTACTACGCCTGCTGCAGCGCGGCTTGAATCGCACCACGCCGTCGCTTCCTTTGGGGTACGGTCAGCGGTGAACATGATCCTAGGCTACCCCCCACCCCAACGCATTGTCGCGCCACGGCCGTGACTGCTGCGCAACGCAGCATCGTGCGTGCAGCGGCTGTTGCGGTGGTGCCAGCTGTCTTCAGCAGCTGGCCACCTGCGGCGAACTTTCGGGTAGGTACACCCTTCCACAAGAATGGGAGACCCGAGCCGCGTCCAAGGCGCTTTGCACACACCTTGTCCGCACCGCCCCACCTCGAAGCAACGCGGCAGCTCTTTCGCGTCGGCGCACGACAGAATGGCGCTGCAGAGGAGGCACCGCGGGCAAGCGGCCTGTTGCCACTGCTGCTGCTTTCGCTTTGGCGTTGCCACAGTGAGGAAACACAGGGCTTCCACGCTCACGCACCTCCTGGCTTGCATCCCAGTAGCCCTCTACTTTCTCGGCTTCCTCCCCGGCTTGACAGCAGCACTTCAGATGCCGCCAGCGAGAAAGCCTCCTCCACCCCAAAATCTGCCGCGGCAACCTCCACAGCCCCATCCTCCGACCCGCCAGCCTCCACCAGGAAGGCCAACGCCACGTCATCCTCCGCCAAGTCCGCCTCCCTCGCGCCAGCCCCAGCCACGCCAGCCTCCACTGGCCTCTCCACGTCAACCACCACCTTCCCCTGGAAAGCTGCCACCGTCCAAGTCACCGAAGTCGCCACCGCCACCAC
>SZWC01013350.1:26443-54777 GCA_023375785.1 Penium margaritaceum | reverse complement strand
CACAATGTCTGCTAGCCCATCGAAGGGGACAACATGGAAAGTGGGCCGAAAACGAGGAGGGCAAGGAAATTGTGGTGGTAGCCTTTGGACCAGCCTTGGGGACTTCCTCATATCCAGAATCATTCAATACACTGATGCTTTGTGGGGAAATGAAAGCTACTTTGTAGGAAGATTACCCAGAAGTTGCTTTAACATGTGTACCTCATGTACCGGCTCCATTCTCTCTAGGTGACAGTGATGGAATACACCTGAATTCTAACCTGGACTTTTCTTCATTTCCAAGGCTATAGAAATGCAACCTCCAATATCCTACAATAGAATGGCATTTCATATTACAATAGCCATCTCTTCATGTTCACAATTTTCTAATGTGAAAAAAAAAAAAAACGAGGGGAATCGGGTGTTTGTATTGGATTTGTTGCAATGGCCAAAAAACACCCACAAACTTTGATGGGTTCCTTAGTTCCCAAAGGCAATCCACTTAGTATATCAACCACGTGAATGCGTCCTTGCCAATATTCCCATTTGAATGAAAATTAGCTCGTGTCTTCATTCCAATGCACCTATCACCTTAAAATGTTCGGCCATGTTTGAAAGAACTCCAGTGGGTTGTGGTTGGTAACAACCTTCATGCTTCCCTCAGTCTCCCATGGGTAACAACGTCGCGTCTTGAAAGTTTGTACCACAACGAGGAGTTCCTGATCAACCGTTGTACACTAGGTTGCCATACGGATGAGGTTTTGACTGTCGTACGAAAATAGACAACCATTTTACATGATGATTTCTCTGAGTCCAGACAATGATGCATCACCTTCCACCTCCCATTGCCGCACTAGACCCAGAATAGCTAAGACGGGTACTATGGATAGGAATTCTTTGACTTTGAGAAAAGCATTATCCTTATAGCATGACCATTCTCATTACGTGTATTTTTCTACGAGACTGGTCAGCGGGGCTACCAAGGTCAAATACCCTTGTAGAAACCGTCAAAAGTAGTTTACAAGATACACGAGAGACCAAATGTACCTTATATCTCCCCCGCTTGGCCAATCCATCGTGGCCTCAATCTTTCGTGGGTTGACACGGATACCGTAGCTTGCTGACCATGTGCCCAAGGCATTCGAGCTCATCTTGTGCAATTTTGCACCTGCTCACATTTGCACAAAAAGGTTTCTCTGGAAGGAATGATTGGACTTCACAAGAAAAATCACATGGACCATTCAACTGCTTAAGAGAGAACCAGGGTGTTGTTGAGATAAACCAAGATAAATTAACCAAGTTGCTTTGAAAGGATCCACGTCACTTCTCATTGGCATTATTTCGAACAAAACACAATACATCAAACTGATAATGTCCCATGTGGGTCCAAAACACAGTCCTAGACCCATTATATTCCTAAATGCAAATTTGATGGTAGCCTTGAGACAAATCTAAGGACAGAAACATTCTTTCCCCTAGATGAAACACAATCTCAATCTACCAGAAGGAGAAAAATAATACCATAAGATTGTTTATTGCTTGATATTCTACACACACGCATACACAACCGTCCTCTTCACTCACAAAAGGATATACACACTCAACATCAAGCTACTCGGCTTGATCTACTCTTTTGCGAGGTACTCTCTTATTTACAATTCTGCCTCTCATCTTTCTACCGGGCTAAGGCAATACATTTTTTTGTAATTGGAATGTAAGCCAGGTTTGTTTAAAAAACAGAAAAGGTACGGTAGATGCCATTATTCCCATGATTCATCCAGTCGATTACACATATTCTGGTTATCTGTGAATTTGTCAAGCACCATCCAGGCTTTCAATTTGACTCAATGAAAGTTGTCGACTAAATGTGCCCCAAACAGGATTGTGCTCATCATTTTTAGGGTGTTTGCGTGAATCACTACATTACTTAGTAATTGCACAATTATTGATTTAGCCGCCACTAAGCAAGTACAATTGTACACCTCTTCTAAAGACGCAATATTGGTGGACGATGACAATCAGCAAGTGCAAAATGTAGTTTGACGAGAGAGGAGAAAGAAACCGAGAGATTTAAACACTACAAACATACAAATTTCCTTACATCCTCGTTTGAAAATATGAATCCGTGCTTGTGATCCGTTTCCCTCCTTGAGTGTTCCCACAAGCATAACTTAGGGATGGAGAAAACCCACACCACGACCTTGTGTGTATCCTCGGCCAAGTCCATTGGTGCAGCTATTGCCCTGTCCATGGTCCTGTCCGCAACAACCTACTTCACCATCTCTATGAGGTGTCATGACTTCAACCAATGCCAAGGCCTTTAGTCTACCACTAGCAGCCTCGTGGCACTGAGCTTCAAAGCAGCAATACTACAAATAACTGTGGGGGAGTTCCTTACAAAAGGTCGTGTTGTGACGCTCATGCGCTACCTACAACTCATCATTCTCAAACCCACGCTTATGACTAGGAGTCTCTTTTGTGAGATAGTTGTCAGGATGCTTGCCCTTAGCTCCACCCTGCTCGCCTATTGTCCCTCTAGCCCCTCCAGTGTCCATGCACATGTCAAGGCATTTTTGTGTGTGTACTCTCAACCGTACACCCGAGTAGTGATTTGGGTTTGACAAACACCCTTTGCTCATGTAGTCACATAACGTCCTCCAACTTGTCAAAGCCTGACTCGTTGCTGTTGTGGTGGTATTTCCCTTTAGTGTTGTGATAGGACATCACACAAGTACTTTAACAGCAGGCACTACAGATACTTAAAGTTCTAGACTCCATTGCCCTTAGCGAAGGGTTTGGCTTTGTCCATGAGTATGGTGAACTTGCACAAATGGTATTGAAGTAAACTACCTAGCAATTTGAAGTCCTTGAGTTCATGGAAGGCTTGCTATGCAACCTGGTGTTGGGTGCACAATCAGTGCATGACCACACGGTAAGCCTTCCACGTCATGGGCTGCCACTACTGGTGTGGATGCTACACATCCCACTCCTTACAGAGCTTGTCTTCAAGTCACATCATGGCAATTTCATCCCACTAGCCGAATGTAGCCTCTGTATCACACATGATGAGGCCTTGTCATCACACATAATGTGCTCCATAAAATTTAGCCATCCAGTCAACTTCACACCCTTTTAGAAGATCCCCACAGTATGGAGGAAAGATGTGTTTATGATCGGCCCCGGTTTTGTTGAGACGGTCAATTCCTCACTGCCACTAGTGTTGGCATCAGCAATTTCAGCGTGCATTGGCCGTTGTTGTACCTACATCTATGTCACAATCTGTAATGCCTTGTCGAGGTTGTTACCTTGGTGTGTTGCCTCATGAACGATCATACGACTATGGTCAAGGTCTATGATGCTGTTCTCAAGGTGGGCTAGTAGGTTGGAAAACAAAAAAATTAGCTCTGATTTTGTTAGATCCTTGAAGACAGCCCCAAGGGCCCCACACAGTCCGTACACCTTAACCCATTGAAGTAGTATGGTTTGCGTACGCACCTGCGAGGAGACCTCCCTTGTGAATGAAGCTGTTATCTGTAACAATGCTTGAGGAGGCATGGAAATGCCCCACTATAGCCACACAATAGGAAGGGATACCTGCGCCCACTCCTCCAGTTGGTATTACACCTATAACATCAGTTTTAATCTTAAGTTGACCTGCGGCCGCCTCAATAAGCTGCCAAGGAGCGGAACGAATTGTATTTGTTGCAACATCCTCTTGCTCATGCATGCAGAATCTTCGCATGTGGCTATGTTTTGTGCCTTTGTTGCTCTTGTCATCATTTTTGTCATTGATAACTTCTTCAGACTCAACAGGTACCTTGCAAAACTAGAGCCATCGATTCAAGTTTGCCTTATGTGATGAAGATGATCGTGATCTTTGATGGCGTCATCCTTGTTATGCTCGTCTTTAAGGTCTGGGATCATGTTGTCCTCCACAGGCATAACCTCCAGTGCATGGATGTTGTCCATGTGCACATCAAATACACAGTGAGAACTTGTTTGACTTTCCCATGCTTCTTGGTTTCATCCAGTTTAGCATGGATTATCTTTCGCAACATGTTTGACACCGTACTTGTAGTCAAGTCACTCAAAACTAAGATCTCTCCAAGGACACATGGAAAGGCCGCCACCACCTTGTCCTTGTTGGTATTGGACGACCTGGTACTTGTCACACCGACGTGCATGCCACTAGCACGTACACGTGTGAGCAGGACTAACAATGTTGAAGAGGCATCGTACCTTCTTGGCATCCTTACCCTCATGATCTGTGTGGTAACTATAGAATTGTTCCCTATTTTCCATGCCACCACGGTTGGCACAACCACGCAATGATTTTTCTTTTCTAGCATGTGGTGGAAAACAATCTATGTTCAACACAATCACATTAATCTCTAAGCTAATCTTCCTATCCGTGACTCACATCACAAGATTGCTTCCATGCTAGACTAGGAACCCGAAAACATGAACAAGAAAACGAAGTCACAACATGAGTTTTGCTAAAAACGTCAAGTTTTAAGAAATATTGCGAGAGGTTAAAGTACCCCTCTCCCTTGGCCTTCTTGTTTTATCTTGCTTCTCTTGCCTCCTCTCGTCTGATTTGGCCTTCTCCTTTTGGGCTTTCACTCCCTTGTGGTTCTTTTGGTGCCCACTGGGCCTCCTTGACGACGTGTGCCTTGATCCCATGGTGATGGGAAGGCCTTACAAAATTATCCCTACCAATGCCTCCCTTTGCCTTGGTGCTCTCTCAGCTCTTCGAGCTCCCTTGCTGTAGGGGGATGTCCTGATCCAATTGTAGGTTCAAGGGAGTGGAGGTTAGAAATTGGAAGGAAGGAAGGGAGTTTGGTGGTGGATTCTCCCCACCCCATCCCACATGAATTCAGGTAGCCTTTTGGGGGGGGGGGGGGGGAGATGTTGAAAGAAGTTGAAAAAAAAAACATAAAGAGCTTGTCAATAGCTTTCTAAAGCATTGAATGGTGCTTTCAATTGTTAATTTCTAAGCCCGTACCTCCCTAGTATTTTTGTTGGTCTTGTAGTTGCAAAAAACATTTGATCTATGATTTAATTATTGAAACTATCGCAAAGTTAGTCGTGAGGGTCTTCATGCTCTGAAAACCGTTCCAACAATTGTGATTCCATCTTGTGCACGAATCTAACTGTTGGAAGTTTCAGAATGGCGTCTAGAGCTCGCTGGAGGGTTTTTTTGCTTCCGCATCACTCTAGAGGCAATTGTCATCAACAACTCATACAAGGAGGCTAAAATATTTTGAGTCATCAGAGGCCCATACCTGTTTTTGCCTGATATCCTTGCTTTATGTCCAAAACAAGGGAAGTATTAACCCGAACACTCGAGTTCACACCACTTTTTTGTGTATGGGCTGGAATTGACGACGCAACAAGATCTCGTGCAAGACACGTCCGGAAATTTTGCACCAGAATTTTAATGTTTTCTCTTGCTCTCTTGCTCGGGCTTTCCCCTTGTCCTTGCTCACGCTGTGAGGCAGGGAGGGTAGGACGAGGTGGAGGGCTCGATGCCACTTTCCTTGATCCTCGAGACCTCGCAACCTCCTAGCCACCTTTAGAGCGGCGAGCTCAATCAGAAGCCAATGAGTGGCTGGCCTGTGGCTGTTCACCTGGCCGCCCGCCGGCCGGCTAGGTGGCTGGCGGCTAGTGAGGGGCTGACCACCGGCCAGCCCTTGCTAAAGCAAATGGTGGTTGTTAGACCCCTGGCTTTTGCCATGTGTAAGGACCAAGCTGGCCCTCCTATGAAAACATCACTGTAGTATTATAAACCTGGTGTATATTTGGTCACTCTCCCACTTCCTACATCAACGCTCTTGAAAATAATAGAAGTATGCAGAGTTTGGTGGAGATTTGGTCACTCCCCCGTTTACTACATCAACCCTCCCCCCTAAATCCGAAGGACACTCTCAAACGAACTCCAACCTCAATAGTGATGGCAAACATGTATTGGCACTAGTGGGTGCAAAGGCACCCACAAGGATGCTTATCCCTTACTGATGCATGCTGCCAATGTTTGGAGAAGCCAATGGAAACCAGTGGTGAAGAGTGTGGGGCACATAAATCACTGGCTAGGAGTGGACCGAAACTCGTCGCATTCAGGAGAACTGAATAAAAACACATTTTTTGTTAGTTAGCACAGTGATACTACCGTAGCGCCGCATACATTAGCCAAAAACAGTTATTTCTATTTGCCCATGTGTTCGTGAAATAATTCCGAGTTGTTTGGGCAAATCAGGTTAAAAATTCCAATTTCTTGGAAGCTCATGTTTTCCAGTACGCTGGAAAAAAAATGTCTGCGATTGAGCACTTCAATTGCGACGGTCTGGCGAGAAGGGTCGCGGCATGCAAGATGGTATGCCACATCAGCCTGCGTGGGACCTAATTGTCCGCTCCCACCACCGAATGGCCAAAGGTGGAGGTGAGAATCGCACCATTTGGCTAGCCTCCGACGGCAGAGGCGAGCCGGTCGGCGAGTTTAAGTTTCACGAAGGACAAGCCGAAGTGACTTGGGCGAACACAACAAAGATTCAAAAGACCACAAATCTGGGTGAAATTATGTACCACAAAAAAGGATTTGGAAAATGCGGCAAATTTAAGCTGCACTGCGGTATATCTGGTCCTTATAGCATATGATCTAAGCTTTCCAATTCATCCAAGCATGCCCAGATAAGAGAAGTAGAGCCTGTGTCGTGACCATCCAAGTAATCATTGGTGGAGCCGCCCACCGTGCCTTGCTCGCTGAGCCAGGGGAGGTGCTATGATGGTGATCTGTCAAAGCGCCCTTCTCTGGCCCAGAAGTCAAGGAGGAGTTCATCCTGGTCCGGGAGGTCTACTGGTTACCTCCTTTGTGGCCTTGGTGCGTGTGGAGCCTGTTGGAGTTGAACCCGGATCACCAATGGTGGAGTATCCTGTCACCCATGACGAATACAAGATTCTACCCGTCCAACATCCAAATTTTGGGCTAGGCTAACCAAGGAGTACGATCACCGTCACTCTTTGCAAGGAGCTCACACTGTCAACAATTTCCTCCTTGCAGTACAGTCTTGGTGCCTTATCCTTGGAACCTAAGGCGTTTCAGACTTCACAACACAGAACGAGCTCCATGCAGCTCACGTCGTGCCTGTCCCTGGGCTGTGCCTTGGTCATAGCATTGGCGAGCATGCACTTTGTGCCGCAATGCATGATAGCTGCATCTCCCTTCTCCATCAGTACATGTGCTTAGTGATGCCAGATATTGATGTGCTTGGTCCTCCTGCGTAGCACCGAGTTTTGGGAGAGGCTGTCCATGTTTTCCACGTTGAGTTCCGTCGGCTTCTTTTGCGGCACTCCAATCTTCTTAAGCAGCCATTGTAGCCACACCGCCTCCTTTGTGGCTTCAGCAAGCGTGATGCACTCCACTTCAGTGCTCAACAGTGCCATGCAGTCTTGCTTCCTGCTTGTCTAGGAAATGGCGCACCACCAAGTACAAACACGTGCGTTGACGTTGATTTTCTGCCATCCACATCACTAGCCTAGTCTGAATGGGTCTAGTCGACCAACTTGAGGGAGTGGTCACACGCTTCCCCTTCGAGCACAAGCCGCGACTGTTTTGTCGCCTTGAGGTAGCGGAGGATCCGATTCACCGCATGCCAGTGCAGCAACCCGAAGTCAGCGACATAGCAGCTCACCTGGTCCTCCATGAAGGGCAGGTCTGGTTGCGTCCCCACCATGGCGTACATGATACTCCCTACTGCGGACTGGTACGGCAAACCTGCAATCTCCTCCTTCACCTCATCCATGTTCTGCCCCATGCTCGAGCTCAGCTCATATGTGGTAGTCATGGTTGTGCCGATGGCACTGCACTCCTCCATGTTGTAGCAATGGAATACCTCTTCCACGTACTTTGCTTGCCCTATCTCAAGCGTGCACCCCTCATGATGGCGATGTTAAGAAATTTGCCCCTCTACATGCCCAAGTACGGCGCCGGGAGGCGCCAATTAGCCGCAAAAAATAGGACAATCCTTGTAGTGGGATCTATCGGCTTGATGGTTTCTTGGATTGCAAAATGTACGATTGCCTCTGAAAGTTGACAAGTTGCAAAGTTTGGTGGAATTTGTTTCACCGGAATCAGACAAAGTAACAAGGGAGATATGAGGTTCCAAAGTTGGGATGTGCGCTGTGGTTCTCCGAGCCAGCAGCGACTCGACTGCCGGTGAAAAACTGACCAGACCGAGTAATAAATGTCCATCTGGGGATTTTGCCCCAGAAGACTGCCAAGGTGGATAATATCTACCATATCCGATAGTGCAGGTTGTTATTGAGGGACTTAGCCAAAATCCCGACTCGGCGTCCGAAACCTAGTCATACGGTTTGTTACTCGGAGACAGGTTTCTAACCACGTCAATCCCCGTCACCAAACTCGATGATTAACTCATAAAAGCACACTCCAAAGGCGCAAGGGGGGCTGCCACGCTGTGTAGGGATATGTGCACCTCCAGGAAGGCATTTTGATGAGTCATTGATGTGTGAGGGCGCCTTGGCGGGTGACATGGTGTGCGTCGCCGACTAAGCGGCTGGATTGGGTGACGCGCTTTGGCTGATGTAATGGGAGCTATGATGATCCAAAATGCATGTGGTTTGGTGCGTTGGGAAGCTTGTGACTAGCCCTATAACTCTTCAACTCATGTCCTTGTCCAAAAACAAACACGAGAAAACATTATTCCCTTTGCAAAAGTGATTTTCTTACAACTTTCTTCCACTCCCAGAAACATACCGGGAGGTGACAAAAAATCTCACGCTTAGACTCATATAATGCACAAAAGGTAGTCGTGAATACGTGTAGACCCGTCAGGGGCATGTTGAAACTGCCACCACCCCAACCGCAGTTTTCTAAAAAAGGGCTATGGTCCCACAACTCTGACCGGTCTACACATCGCTCGTGGCTTTCGCGGTGGATGGGATTGTCGTTGTGGATGGCATCACCGTCAATCTCTGAGGTCTTGGAGAGGAAGACTACATAAATGGTGCAGAAGAAGACATATCCCATCCAGAAGTATGTAGGTAGTCCTAGCTCTGGGCTATGAAGGTGGCACTTTCATATGCACCTTGCGCATAAGGGGTTGTTGGAGGTCATGAAGGGAACAAAAATCCTTGACAAAGTGACATCAACGGAATCATATAAGGAGGCTTTTGCAAAGAAGAACATGGAGGTGCTCGTGTTGCTGGTGTCTAGGACGAGTAAGCCGGAGTGGGGCCAGTGCTGCAAGCTAGTAGCTGAGGCTTGGTAAAACCTCCGTGCCATCCATCAATCCAAGTCGCTGTGAAAGAAATCTTCACAATTAAGTGACTCTTGACGGTGAGAATTGAGGAGGGAGATAGTCGCATCTCCGCAATGTAGTAGATCAAGTCACTTGCCTCGCAATGCAACACTGTGGGATGGAGGATCAACATGCAGCTATAAGTGATGACCCTCCTTGTGGCCCTTCATGACAATTGGAGCCCTCTCATCACCGTCTTGGGAGGATGGAAAGAGGAAAAACTCACCTATGGCACAGTCGCAAAGTACTATAGGTAGCGATAAGGCTAGGATGGCCACTACTAGCGCCAATGATTCACTTGCCAAGTCGGCGCACACTCAAACATGGAGTTGCAATGGATTCTCTTAGAAAAGTGCCATGACACAAATCCACATGGAAACTTTGGCAAGGACAAGACGTTAAAGAACCTAGAAAAGTATTACTTGTAAAACGAGATACAGACCAATGTGAAAGCCTTTACCAAATTGTGCAAAACCTGTCAACAGCAACAACCTTGTTGCACGAGGCTAGCCTCTCCCTATTCCGGAGGAGCCCTGGGTCAATGTCAGCAAGGATTTGATGATGAGGTTGCCAGCTACTCCCGAGGGTTATGATGCATCCATGTGGTGGTGGGCAGGTTTTCCAAGTTTTTGTACTTCATTCCAACAACGAGCACCATCACCATGAAGGGAACAGTATGGTTGTTCCTCAATTAGATCGTGCGACTACATGCGTTGCTATGTACCAGCATTTGCGAACAACACGGCTACGTCACTAGTTGTTTTTTATCATGAAATGATGATATGTTATAGCAGTCGGATCCAGCCATCCGTGGCGTTCCATCTCCAAACCGATGGACACACCCTACGGACAAATCAGTTGCTCAACACCGACAACTTCTCCAGTGTTTATGGGAGCCGCACAGCACCGATTGGACAGCAAAACTGTCGAGGGTGAACTTGCATATAATTTTGCAGTTTCACCTACAATGGGTGAAACTTTGGTCTAGGTGGTATACGGCAAAATCCCCGCCACACCAACAGGACTTTAAAGCCAGAGCATTATTGGTGTGGTCGACATCCACCGATAGGATTTCTCCAATCTTTGGGAGGAAATAATGTGGAACCTTGTAGAGTGTAAAGGAAGCGGATGATCACCACTGGAGCAATCACATGTTCAGCGTAAAGGAATGCGTCTTACCGAGCTTAGAAAATATCAAACTCCGAGGACAATACTTCGTGAACCTCAAACCCTAATGGTTGGACTATGTGTGAGGTGGAGCGAATGCAAAACCCTATCGTTGCTTGACTTCACTTGCCTGACAGCATGGCAATCTGCTGTGTTTTCCACAACACCAAGCTGAAGCAATATCAGGATCCCAGCAAGAGCTTCCCGGAAAAGGATGATGCTCCACCGCCTCCTCTTTGTGTAGACAGGGACATGGAGTACTCAATTGAAGGTATCCTTGAACACTGACACCATGGAAAAACAACCAACTGTCTGGTCGAGTAGCACGGCTACGATGTAGCACACAACATCTGGAAGCCTTATGACAACCTCACATACCTTAATCACCTGATTGAATGCTACTACCACTGTCACCGGTCTACGTTTTCTAACGCATTGGAATATTGCAGCTAAAAGGGGGGAGTGTTTTGTCCCTGAACTCCATGAGTGGGAATTGTTGCCTTCATGTTCATAGCCCACCGCATTCCGACCTCTGGATTCTTTTGCTGTTTGGACAAGGGTCTTTAGGCCACTTGCCACGACCCCCGAGAACATGTTCTAGACGGCTCTGACAACTTCAACCATTTCTTGAAATGGTCGACACAACTCTATCCATGTCATCATACTATTCAGTTGACCTGTTGAAGTCGCCAGAATTTTCTCAAATCGCGACTCAATATTCTTGAGTCCACCATACTTCTCGGCCAAATTTATCCAAGAAACCACTCTCGACAAGGAATCCCATGTGTCGCTCCGCTCGAGCGCCTGGGAACCAACAAATGCCTCGTTTTGGTTCTAGTCAGTGGATGCATGCACTCAGATTCTTTGAGACTTATCATCAAAGCACGTTTACAACTTAACACGAATGATTTATTTGTCCCAGTTCATTGAATCATCCAGAGCTCTGCACCTCGTCCCTTTGAACTACCCATGTTTCGCTTGGCATAAGAATGAACCACACAATCTTGGGTCCCAAGAGGTACCCTTTCAACACATGGGGAGTCTTCAACCCCCCACACTAACCATTCAAAAGCTCTCTTCTGAGCATTCTCAAACCCCTCCATAGAGGGGCTTGAGAATGTCCAAACAAGAAAAGAGCAGCATCAACATGTTGATGCTGCATGCCTTGTGACATCAACATCGCAATCACGTTTGGATACCCCGGTGATCTTTGTATTCCAATTTAATGACTATCGGCATGGTTTCAATAGTACCCTTTTTCTAACAAATTTGGAGGAACAATCCAATGATTATCCTGTCATTTGTGCAAATTCCAAGTGTGAGGGTGGGAATTTCAATACTGTGGACCCAGTTCAAGAATTCCTAGTCTAGGGAATATTTTAACAATTACATTCCGTCTTTCTTTGATGGTTGGTGTGTGTGGTTGGGTTACTCTTCCCTAATGCCCACTGTACTCATAGCTAATGTACAACAGACCCAAATTTCACACAAAAAGAATAGGATGGCCACTTTGGCAAGAAAACAAACTTCTAACGTTTAGGAAAAGCAAAAAATACGCAGCAGGGCCACTGCTAAATTGTTTTTCTCCATATGTCGGATGTGGGAAAATTGAGTAAAGAGAACCTGTATACCTCGCATACCCGCTACGATACTCCGCCAAAGTATGAAGATAGGATCGATACGCTATCTCGGTTTGCAACTATTGAAAGTCTAACTAGACCTATCCAACACCGAAGTACCTTGTGCCAAGGTTTCTGATTCATATAGAAACTGGTGAAAAGGGTTGCATTTTCCATACGTACAAATCCTTTGAATTTTTATGTCTCTCTGTTTAGCTTTCTAGCTTACCCATCGCTCTTTCCCTTTTCCCCCTAACATTCTCTCTTTCTATCTCGATGTTTACCTATATGCAGACATGGACCTTCGATGGCCGATATCGATACATTTTGTCAGAAGGGAGGGGTCCACTCTGCTTGCCACTATCGCGGCTTTGATTTCGGTATCGGTGTTGACACATGAACACCCCCCAACATCCGTTGTGGGAGGCTTTTCTTTGAACTTTGCGCATCCACCACTTGCCACATGTCGCCTCTATCCCTCTCACCATTGCAACGGCTGTTCTCATTTAAAAAGATGCGCATGGCCGGTCGCACAATGCATTGCATGCCCGTAGGCCGGAAGCGAGGCCTTTTTTTACGTGTGTTCTTTCCAAATAATCTGCACACAATAGTGCGAAGGTCACACCATAGCTAGACCTATCGGTGACCGTTCAATCATTGAATCCAATGGGGAATACCATTTTATATAGAAATAGATAGTAAATTGTGTATTTTCTGTAATATTTTTATCTGTATGAATTCGGACACGCTAGATGTTTACAGAGAGACATTTTATCGAGTATAATTTGTGGTAAAAAACATGTCAAAGTCGTTCCATGTGCGGATCCGATGGCTGCGACTTCCATGGCAGCCCTTGTAAATGGGGTTGCTAGGAGGGAAGCAAAGCAAGAGAAGCCTCGCAAAAGCCCTCGCTCGCCCAAAAGGCCTGACCGAACTGGCCACAGGTAGCAACCAACAGCCAACGACCCTGCAAATTGGGGCTAAAAAAACAAAAAAAAAAAATGGCGAAGCTTCTTCCGACGTCCAACGACCCGTTGCCAAAACGTGAACCGGCCACCCCCTGGCTCGTGTATGGATGAATCACCGTTTTGAATCGGCTTACGGGTCCAAGACCAGTAGGCCCAATCGAAGGACCACTTTTCTCATTCATTAGGCAAACAAGCAAGTCACGTCACGCGACCGTGGACGACCACGGTCTCGTGATTGTGACGTCTACGAAAGACCAGCAACCACATGTCCGAGGACAAAAAAAAAATCTTAAGTGGGCATAAATGACATCTCAAACAGTCCATGCACCCAAGAGGGACCCTTTGTCGTGAAAGAAGAAACTTCCGATACATAATCACGTTAAGGAACTATGAACAATTACTAAAACAAAGGATTACTTAAACGATTAAAATCATACCGTGGCCACTGTTCTATAATGATTCAAATGAGACTGGTGTATCGAGTGTTTCTTTATCGAAAGTGGACGCGGCATGCATGATCTGAGGTGCTCCGAGACGAGTGGGTAAATGGAGTATTTTTCATATCAAGTGAGTACAGTATTCAATTTGTGCAAAAAATGGACAGGAGAGAATTCGGAGGCCCAAACAATGGGTATACCGGAATTAGGCCGGTGTGATTACGTGTGAGCAATATCTATTCATGTGATTTGAATGTTATGGACCAAAATTAACATGTGTTTTGTGTGTAAGCAATACCCATAAATGGTACACACCCAGCAGTCTGTACTATGTCAGCGATGCGTCGGTGTCATAAACAAATCCGACACCAGCGTAAAATACATCTAAAGAGTTGGTCATCAAAATAATGGAACAGCAACAAAGTTGGGAGAACAAGTTGTTGGATTTAAGGAACAGAGCACCCAAATGTTTACATGTGGGAGGACTTAAATGATCCGGGAAAAACAAGTGTTCAAAATTGAGGAACACGTACTTCATACAAAACAAATAATGCAAATTTAAAGAGGGTAGACAGATGAGGTACCCACCATGTCAAATTTTAAGCTAACGTGTCCGCGCCTACTCATTTTGGAACGACATGCCCATACCACTTTTATTTTGGCATCACATATCCAGCATTCGACAAAACAAAGACGACATACCCGAGTCCAATGCTTTAAGAATGGTGTACTGCAAGGTGAAAATTCTACAATGGCATACACATTAACCAACCAGACTATTACTTGCGCTCTGCCAAACACAAACGTGCTGTAGAACACTGACGAAAACAACATGGCATTGTGTCATAGTCATAGGAAAATACGATTCCCTCCTTCAGAATGACAGTGGAATCGTACACCAACAAGATTTCAAGGAATTTATTACATAATTTGGTATGTTAGAACTCAACGACGCCAGTCCAACACCTTTTTATGTGAAATTCCGTGTGAAGACGACGCCACCATTCCCAAATTAACCGTACATTGTTTGAATAATGCAAAGCATAAATGAAAGCTGTACACGGGACACCCAATCTTTAAAAAAGGAATGACATGCTCATATTCCGTTGCTAATTTTCTATGTACAGGTGTGTCGTGAGCAGACATGATATTCTTGGGTACCCCGTTCCTTTTTTTTAGTATGTCGGGTATGTCCTACCAAAATTTAAACCCATATGTACGCCAACTTAATGGTGCACACAGTGCAGGTACCTGGGCGAATTAACCCATCTAATAATCATTAGGTGATTCTATTTCTTTTCTACAATATGTGGAAACATTGTTATCATAGTTGTATGTTTGGATATTGCTTCAATGTTGTGTGTTATGTGAATATTGTAACCCCACAGAAAACTCTATGGATTTATGTTCACCCCCCGATTCTAAGTATGGATCATGCTTATCCGTTGCTTCTTGCAAGGAGTAGTAGTTGATGTATCAGTGCAAGCATTAATGCAAGTTTGAGATACCCATGAGTTAAATAGAAGAGCAATTGTATCTTGACCCAAAAAACAATGCCATGTCCAATTTCATGGCCATGACCGTTCAGCGGCATGACTTGTCAATTGAGCGAAGGGAGGTGGTGATGTCTCACCCCTGCCGTGGTGAGAGTCATTATTAGCGTTTTTTTTTCTATGAATTGCAAACCACCATTTGTGGATTCAAAAATTTCCATGTTTGCATGGGCAAAGCATGCGCAAACATAAAATCCTATCCCCATGAAGGGGGGTTTGCTTGTCAGAAAGAAGAGAAAAGGCAGGCCAATCGATCGATGACAACAGAGCCAAAATGCCTTTTCCAAATGTCAGGAGAATAAAGCCCAGTTTGATTTGTGCAAACCACTTTCAAACCCCAACCCAAGTTTCATTGGGGTTTTAGGGTGCTCTTGCTATATCTTATGGTAGCAGGGCTCAGTTGGTTCCCTTTCAACGTGTGGGGTGTTCCGGATCCCCCATTAAAACCTTTCGCAAACGGCTTTCAGAAAGTCATAGATCCCTCTATAGAGGGGTTCTTGATGTTTATTTGATGTTTATCGACATCGTTTTTTAACGCTTGATGCCATGCGGCATTGACATCGCGATTTGTTTTGGATAAAACGTGTTCTCATGTATGCTGGCTTGGTATGGTGTTGTGAATGTGCATATATACTTCGGATTGGGATGTGATGTGATTGATGTGTGAAATGTGGATGTATAGTCCGTGTCAATACTCGTGGATGGTCGCTCCCCTGATTTTCTAGGGGGGTGCCATGTATCCACATGATCCTCCATAAGTATAGCAATGTACATGTTTCACATATTTTCAACGCCATATCCAAGGACGTTTTCACTCTTTATCAAGGATACATATAGTTAGCATGAAAAAAAAAACACGATACATCAAAACAAGCACGCCATGTCGATGCCCCATGCCTTCCAGTGACAACATGCTGAAATCGTCAAACATCAAAGAAAAATCACAAACCCCTCTGTAATGGGGTTTGTGACTTTTCTCAAAAAGGTTTGCAAGGGTTTTGGGTGGGGACTCCAAAACACGTAATGCGTTGAAATGGAACCTATTGGACCTCGTTACCGCGGGCCCCAACAGGAGCCCACGCAGAAACTAAACTGTAAAACCTTGAGTATAATCCGGGGTAGGGTTTGGAAGCGGTTTGCATGGATGAATATGGGTTTTCTTATCCAAAACACTAATGGGAAAGGCGTATTTGCTCAAATTGAGATCAAGAGATTCGCCTTTTCTGTCTGGTATTGCAAACCTCTATTTGTAGATATAGGATTTTGTTTTCACGTGGGCTCTGTCCGGGCAAACATGGAGAGCCATACATCGGTGTATTGGGGTCTGTGATTGGAAATAAAAGAGAGAAAAGGCTAATCGTTCGATCATGATTCTCCCAGACGAGGAGGTACGGGGGTGACACATCACTTATTACGTACTAGACGTACACGAGTCCTTATCCATTTCAAGTGGGCATTTATGCTACTACACAAACAACCCACCGCGTTGAAACTTCGATTTTCAATCCGACGGCCGAAGGCAATTCGGCCAACTACCCTCGTGAACCGGAGAACCTTCCCAAACTTTCTAACAACTTCGACCACTCTCGCGAGTTTACGAAAGAAGATTCACGACCTTTCGGTTGACTTCTCGACGCACCGAGACACATCTCGATTCATAAAGATGCATCTTGGCTCTTCACCGTCGATCCTCAAAGCCCCTTGATTCCTCGGCGGAGCTCATCAAATCCAACTACTCACAACGCGAATCCACACGTGTTGCCCGGCAATTGACCCAACGACCCCAGCTATACCTCATTCGTTACAAGACACTTGTATGTTCGACCATTTCCACACTTGTCATCAAAGCACACTTACGCTAACTACAAATTGCCCAAGTGTCCCAAATTCTTAATCGTGTTCTACCTCACAACTTATATGTGTCCACCATCTATGCTCTGTTTGGCATAACACTTGGTATCAGAGCGCAGCGGTGCTAGAGAGGCATCCAACTGCTTTGCCCATCCAGAGGACTACCTCGCACAAGCTGTCAACGCATCTGGCATGTTAAGACTTTGCAAAGTTTGGGACTACGACGCAAAATGAGCGAGCGCACACGACGACCAGCAGCAGGTCTGCGGCGAAGATTTTCGGAGATGGAGGAGCAGAATGTGCCCGTGCACGCAAACCCTGAAGCGGCAACAAACGCTGGTGTGGCAGGCTATGCGGCAGCTAGATCAACCCCTACGGCTTCGACAACCAATTCGGTGGCTGATCCAACAACGGTAAACCAGCCGCCCCTACCAACAGCCTCGACAATGATAGCAGGAACGAAAGGTTACACCGGATGACAAGCGGTGATCAACGAGGAACTGGTGAACTTAATCCCTGCACCGAGGGGATCAACAACCATCTGCTCCAAGAATTCAATGTCACAATCGAGGCTCTTTGCAATGCAACTGCACGTGAAGTAGTGCTCGTAGCAAGAAATTCCTAACGCTCGGGCGAACCCAAAACTCGTCCAACCCCATCAGAAATGTTCGATCCTCCAAAATCTCAAGGACCAACGGTTTGGATGTGGCGAACGAGTTTGGAGGTGTTATTCACCGGTGCTAGGGTCAAAGACAAACAAAAAAGCATTTACCTCTTGGGTGTGATTTTGCGTGGCACGATGCTAAGTTGGTGGTCTAAAGGCCATCCAATGGCAGCGGGTCATCAACGGCCAACGGCACCCATCTCATATCGCCGACCGCAGGCATTCTACCCTTGGAGCAGATCAACTCAGAGTGGCAAGACGCGCCAACGCCGCCAGCCGACTAAACCAAATTATCGTGCGCAATGCACGCACAATTTAGACAATTGAAGGAGAAGTATGATGCATGGTACAATCTCCAACGTCTTCGTTAGCAGTCCAACGTAGGAGGTGTACTTGAAGGTTCCATAAGATCATCACGGGAGTAGATATTGCCCCTAACGAACTCTGTTTACAATACAACAACGGCCTCAAGTGGGAAGCCCGATGAACATTTTCCATCTTTGACATCCAAAACGACTTGACACAGATAATCATAGCAGTAGAAAGGATCGACGATGGTGACTACAACGCTCGTATCTAGGAATCCTATGGTTGGCGACCTCCCAACCACAGTTACCGTGGAAACAGAAAAGGCCAGTTGGCGGACTCCTTGACTCCGATGGAAGTAGACGTCGTCGACAAGAGAGAAACACGCACCTCCTATGAATGCAGAAAATTTGGGCATATCACTTGCAACTGTCGGGGAAAACAACAGGCGAAAAAGGGGGAGGGGAAACCGTAGAAAAATGAGCCTAGAAACAGCAAAGGGTAGGAGTGAAAAGCGCAACTAATGTCCGCACGAAGCAATATGCCCCAAATGATCGCCCATCTGACCGGCCTCGATCGCTGCAAAGGGTTTTAGAGATCACAAAGTTTGACGCGGGGTACAAAGACGACCAACCGGCAATACTACTAAAAGTCCAGCTTGAGGATGCAAGAGTAGGTGAACGGTACCGGCACTATTGGATGGAGGAGCTTCTCACAGCTTCGTAAGAAATAACATGGTTCACAAACCAGGTTTGCAGGACAAACCAGGGGTGCTTGAAGGAAAACCCATCAATGGGATATCACAGATACGGAGACTCCAAGAACCACCATGAGTGATCACAAAATCATTCTCGGATGAGATCTCCTATACCTATAGGTGGGATACATACAAAATGCAACGGTCTGGAGGTCATGTCTACAAAATGCAATGGTCTGGAGGTTATGTCCAAAGAGTGATCACAAAATCATTCTCGGATGAGATCTCCTATACCGGCAGAATCCGCACGTCAACTGAAATAGCAACAACGTCTACGTGGAAAATGACGGCGTCAAGGGACACCTTCCATGTGCGGGATGTTAGAAAAAAACATAGGTGGAAGCAGTAGAGGAATCCGCGGTAGCCAAAAAGCGACAAGCCGTACAGCCTCTACCACTCAACGTGACAAGACACTGTATGCAACGGGGGGACTGTGCATGGCCCGTACATCTTGAGCCAATGGACGAAGCGAAAATGGCAGCAGCTGACTCATCACTCTCATTGGCTTTGTCAGCCTCATCAACACTAACAAAGTTCGTGATGGCACCCAAAGAGTTCGCACCCCTCACCCAAGAGTTTGCAAGCGTCTTCACCAACAAACTCCCGAGCACCCTACCCCCTCAATGAGAATTTGACCATCGCATCAAACTAAAAATGGGCAACTGACCCACGGTTCAAGAGGCCTATCGGATGGGCGGTCATAAGCTGACCAAGAAAAAGAAAACAACTCGATGGGATGCTCGGTTAGGGGTTCATCCGCTTATCCACGCCACCACACGCTGCACCGGTAAAGTTCATGAAAAGGAGAACTGGCAAAATGTGAATGTGCGTGGACTACCGAGCGTTGAACGACGCTACCATGAAGAACTGCTACCCTCTCCCCCAAGCCAGCAAACCTTTTGACCAACTCCAAGGGGGAATTTTCACCAAAATTGACCTGCAAAGTGGATATCAACAGATTTGCATGGCGGACGCTGACATTGAGAAGACGGCTTTCCAAGATTGCTACGGTAATACCGTTTGGATCTAAGAATGCTGTAGTGACGTTCATGGCGGCAATGAACAACAATTTTCACCCATACCTCAATGACTTTGTTGTGGTTTACCTCGACAGCATCCTGGAGTATAGCCGTACCCTCGAGGAGCACAATGGACATCTTTGAAAATATATCAAAATTTTACTTGAAGATAATTTATTTTTAGAATACTCTTGAAGTGCAACCCCGGTCGTCGTTTGATCGAGGTTTTGGATCACGTCATCAGCAGCGGTTGGATCACGTCATCAGCGGCGGATGGATCACCATGGATAACAAAAGTTGGTAGAAGTTGTTGATTGGCCGAAGACAACCCACGTTCGAGACATTTGAGTTGCCGTGGCTTCAGCAATTACTACCAGCACTTTGTATAAGAGTACGTCCAAGTGCCAACGCTTCTTTTGGACCTCACTCAAAAATAAAATTATTAGCGGTGGGGATACAACAAACAAGAAGTGTTCACCGCTTTGCAAAACACTTTGACCTTGACGCCAACCCTACAATTAGCCGATCCAACGATCAGCTACGTCGTGGATATGGACACTTCAGATCGAGCCATCGGCGTAGTTATCCAGCAAGACTATGGCAACGGCGAGCAACCGGTCGTATCGATGTCCCAAAAACTGCGGGGACCGGAACTCAATTACGCCATACATGAGAAAGAAATGTTGGCAGTCGTACAGGCATTTATGACATGGTCATGTTATCTAGAGTGCCACAGATGTATCGTGTGCACCGACCACCATGCTTTGTAACATTTTAAGACACAGCCAAACTCCAGTCAATGTCAAATCCGATGTATGGAGTTCCTTGAATCCGGGTTCGACTACCATGTCGAGTACTGGCCACACAAAAACAACCCATCTGACGCAATCAGCTGGCAACCACATTCAATGGCTGTGGTGGCAATGCTAGAGCTACAGCAAGATCCGTACCTGGAGCGGCTGTTTACATGAGACTACAACAAGAACAATAGATACGACAAGGCAAAATGTTTGTACGATGCACCATATTGGCGCCAGAGATTCAATATCTAGGTGATCGTGCCCCTCAAACGACGAACTTTGCCGTATTCTGCTCGAATAATGCCATGACACAGGTATATGTGGACACTTTGGAGAGGACAAGACGCTGAAAAATATGGCAAAAAACTATTGGTAGGACAATATGCAATCCGACGTGGCCAACTTCTGTGTTTCTTGTGACACATGCCAGTGACAAGAATCCCGTCGCACGCGGCCACCCAAACTTCTACAACTGCTCCTTATTCTGACAAAACCGTGGGCTGACTTTGTTACATGATTACGAGTCACACCCAATGGATATGATGCACTCCTTACTGTAGTCGACAAGTTTTCCAAATTGTCCGATTTCATCCTGGTAACAACCACCGTCACCGCCGATGGAACAACATCATTGTTTCTAAACAACATCATGCGGCTATGCGGTGTACCAAGAACCATCACGAGCAATAGAGACGGTTGATTCACAAGCCATTTCAGTGTGAAATGACGACGTGCTATGGCAAGGGAACTAACATTCAACGATGTTTCATCCTCAAACCGACGGCCAACCCGAGGGGGCCAATCAGACCCTCGAACAAAGTTTCTGAACACTGTGCAAACCCCATGGGACGGTATGGACACAAAAATTCCCAACAGCTAAAACTTCATATAATTCAGCGATCTCCTCCGCAACTGGTAAAACCCCATTTGAATTCGTGTATGGCAAACTTCCCGCCACACCTGCCGGACTACACAGCCAAAGAAATGTTTTCACGGTTGGCGCCCAACGGCGAGACAACTCCACCATCTGGGAAGAGACACGGCAAACACTCACGAAGACAGTAGCGGCGATAAAGCAAGTAGCTGACCAAAATTGCAGTGACGACGTTTCTGTCGCTAGCAACAAAGTTCGTATCAGCTCGGCCAACATCAAACTCTACGGAGCCGGCTCTTCGAAGCTCAAACCTCGATGGTTGGGGTTGTTCCAGACCAAGCGCATGCAAACCCTTGTGGTTGCACGACTCAAACTCCTCGACAGTATACAAGTTCATTCGTTGTTCCATATCCGCCAAGTCAAGCACTATCAAGACCTTGTAGCAAACTTTTTCACCAGGAATGTCCCTCTCGCTCCTCTTCAAGTGGACGAGGACACAAAATAGAGCATCGAGGATGCCATCGGCCATCGACGATATGGAA
Organism: Penium margaritaceum; assembly: GCA_023375785.1. Taxonomy (NCBI): domain Eukaryota; kingdom Viridiplantae; phylum Streptophyta; class Zygnematophyceae; order Desmidiales; family Peniaceae; genus Penium; species Penium margaritaceum. The sequence goes on along the minus strand of SZWC01013350.1, from coordinate 32,924 downwards.
AAACAACAGTGTATCTTGTCAAGTGGCGTGGCTACGACGCGGCGCATAACAGATGGGAATCCTACGACAACCTCTGAGATGTCAATCACCTCATGGACGAATGTTACTGCCGTCACCGAGCCACATCTGTACGCGCGCCAGGGCATCATGGCTAAAAGGGGGGAGTATTCCGCACCAGACGTACACGCGTTCCTAATATTTTCGAGTGGGCATTAATGTTATTACACAAAGATTCCACCGCACGTGGAAACTCCGATTTTCACTCCGACGACAAAGGGAAATTCGGCCAACTGCCCTTGTCCTCTGGAGAACCTTCCCAAACTTTCTAGCAACTTCGACCACTCTCGCAAATCTACGATAGAAGTGTCACGACCTTTTGGCTGACTTCTTGACGCATCCAGACACATCTCGATTTAACAAGATGCATCTTGCATCTTCAGTGTCGATCCACAACCCCCCCCAATTTCTCGACAGCGCTTCTTGAATCGAACCACTCAGAACACGACTCCACACGCGTTGCTTGACAATCGACCCGAACGTCAGTGACTACGCCTTGTTTGTAACTTGACACTAGTCTATGTATGTTCGATATTTTCAACACTTGTCACCAAAGTACGCTTACCGCTAGTTATAAACTGCTCAAGTGTACAAAATTGTGAATCGTGTTTTGGCTCGCAACTTCTACTTGTTCACCATCTACGCTCCTTTTGGCATACTACGTCACTTCCCCCGCTTTTCCTGATCGGCAAACTACGTCGCCTATCGGGCATGGCCATCAAAATGTATATGGAGTTATTTTATTAACTCCCTAGATAAAGCTAGCAAATGCTTAATTGATAGATGTATGAGGCTTGTGTCCATGCTTGAGTGGGTGTATCCGCTGTTACCCCTCCAGTTTTTGCCACATTGAGATGATCGTAATTTTTTTGTGTCAAGCATACTTGGGTAACTACTCCCTCGTAGCATGCAGGGTTGTGGGTTGAATGAAGGTTCCATCACCTCCGTGGTGGCGGGGCCTGAGTGTTTATATCTCTTATTTCGTGGAAAAAACCACGTAAGTGAAGTCAAAACCAGTTCATGGTGTAACTCCTGCGTTGACCCTTAGCGTCCAAGAGCTTGGGCGAGCTCTGAAAGATCATTGATGTAAAATTGAATGACCGTCCTCCTCTGTGGAGTGGATTTCCTTGCCCGAGTTGTCATGGCTCGCCGCGCCTTTCAAATCTACATCGTTGCTTTGCTTAAATGTAACTATTGTTTTTTTTTTTTTTTTTTNAGTGAAGTCAAAACCAGTTCATGGTGTAACTCCTGCGTTGACCCTTAGCGTCCAAGAGCTTGGGCGAGCTCTGAAAGATCATTGATGTAAAATTGAATGACCGTCCTCCTCTGTGGAGTGGATTTCCTTGCCCGAGTTGTCATGGCTCGCCGCGCCTTTCAAATCTACATCGTTGCTTTGCTTAAATGTAACTATTGTTTTTCTTTTTTTTTCATTAATTCAATCTTGTGTTTAGACAGAACGCTGAAAACATCTAAGACGCGTTTAGTACTATGCATTTGTCGATATGTTCATTACAGGGTGAAGTTGTTGTTTCTTGACGCGTTTTCTTCAAGAATTGCGCAACCTCCTAGCTTTGGTTGCGGGACAGGTCAGCCAGCGAAGCGAAGTCACGCAATTATTTCTCCAGGCTGTCTTGACCTTCGTTTTCATGTTTTTTGTTAAAAATTCATTGTGTTACATTCCTCCCCCTTTAGCTACAAACCGTCCTCGGTTTGCTGTGTGCTTTTGTGATGGAGTTAGAGATGACCCTTCATCATCGTGGTGACAACGGCGATGAATGGAGAGGATAACTTTAGGATTTGGCACAATAACGTGAAGAGGTAGTTCAGCCTTCCAAGAGAAAACATTTTGGCCACGCTTCCTCCCCCTTAACTAGAAGCGTCCCCGCAATAGGTGTCCAGGTATCCTTGTGAAAGGCTACCCGGAGTGAGCCAATGATGAGCCTAAGGGCAGGTGTTATTACCCTCTTAAGCGGGTTCGTGCCGGGGTGGTACCCCCAAGGGCACATCGATTTTGATCGGTAACCAGTTCCTCCCAATACTCTAAGATTCCTGCAGGTGGCACTTGCGATTCCGGCTCCCAAGTATTGTGGTCAGATCCACATCTGGCGCAGAGGATGAGGTACTCCTTAACCACTCGTGCATGAAAATTGCGTTCACGATGTTGGAGGATGCGATGTAGCCCACACTGGCCTTCCACGGCAAGGACTACAAGGGGCGGTGGCTGAACGGACCCCTGTGCAGTTTAGGCTGCAAGGAGGCTCACATGGAAGGTATCATGGATGCGCATGGCTGGTGGAGGGGCCAATCAATAAGCCACTTCTTTGGTTTTTTGAATCACCGTGAATGGCCCAAGCCAGTTCAAAAACATCTTCCGTNCTGTTGAGCGGCATGTAGGTGAGCCTTGGCATCTCGGCATATGGCAGCCATGCATTGAACATAAGGCCTGGGCGGAGGGTACCTGATCCCCGCCACCCCTACACTTCACCATGGAAGCCGGTACCACCGGATGCCGACCGTGATTGAGGAAGAAGGGGGTAAAGCCGGTTGACACGTTGACCTCATTATCTACGGCAAAATCTGCCAGGGTCAAGTATTCATCCCAATCTTCCATCGTTGGGTCCGCGTACATATGGAGCATTTGTTCAAGTATTTGGTTCATGCAATCAGTCTGTCCATCTGTCTGTGGGTGAAATATCGAGGACATGCTTTGTCATGTCCCACATCGTTATTGTATTGCGAGCCAAAACTGGCTAGCAAAATGCGGATCCCGATAAGAGATGATTTGGAGGGGTAAACCATGGTACTTGATTACACCATCATAGAACACGCGTGCCGTCTCTTCGGCCGTTACCCAAGTTGTAGTGGGAATGAAGTGAGCCATCCCCGTGGCACGGTCTACCACGACCAAGATAGCACCGTGGCCCTTTTTGGTCTCCGGGAGTCCCATGACAAAAATCCATAGACATCAACTCCCACAGGTTGTTCGGGAGTTGGAGAGGTTGGAGAAGTTCTCTTGGTGCATTATTGGAGCTCTTGCTGCGTTAACAGAGGTCGCACATCATGCAGTACTTCTGGATGTCCGTATTGCAACCTGACTGAGAGTTCTCCTTCGACCAGATTGAAATTTGTTTCATGGAAAATGGTGGACTATCGGGGGAGTCAGAGCCAAAAACAGGTCCGATGCCATGAAAATCTAGCAAGTGTCTAGGTAAGAGAGCACAGCTCTCTTACGGGTAAAGATCGCTAGTCGATCCTCACCCTGCAGCCGGCAAGCGAGGCTCGTTGGCAAAATGCGACGTGCAAGGACAAAGTCCTCGCACGCCCCTCGAACATGGGTTTCCGAAGTCGGATAACCCCTGGAAACGTGAACAAGCACACTAGGAAGCAAACCTACAATTGTCCTAACTAGTTCAAAGTGCATGGACTAATCTAGGTATCGCGAGCATGTGACGCCATTGTTGCCATGATAAATCCCTACATGAGAATATCAAAGCAAAGGGACTATAGGCTACGCTGCGAGGGTGGAGACGAGCACACAAGAGCACGAATCCCCGGGCGACGAGAGAATACGCAAGGATGTTGTCCGCTCACGATGTGTCGCCCCCACTTCCTAGACCAGCGTGACCTACACACTCACGATGACAAGGGAAAGTATATACAAGGAACACGTCCCCTTCGACGTGAGTGCGACAGGCTTACAGCCAATTTGATGTAGTTGGAGCAGAAGGGATGAAGAAGATAGAGCTTTGGTGAGGAAGCCGGCCAACTGTGCATCCCCACGGATGACACATACTTGAATGGCATCAGCATCAACAGCTTCACGTACAAAGTGATATTCGGCGTTGATGTGCTTTGTGCGTGGATGCAACACCCCATCATTTGGAGCAGTTTGACGTGCTGCAGAGTTGTCACAATGCAGCGGTACAGCTGGCACGACCAAGCCCAATTCTTCCAACAAGCGTGCAAGCTAGATCCCTTCACACGCCACTTCACCCAGTGCCATGTACTCTGCTTCAGCGATGCTCCATGCCACACACGACAGCTTTGTACTACGCCATGACACAACTGTACCCCACACACAAAACACATATCCACCACGACTGCGGGCTGCACGATCACGAGCATAGTCACTGTCACAATAGCCATCGAGCATCGGGTCCACAGTCGGGGCAAACACCAGTCCAACCTCAGCCGTGTCCAACACATAACGCAGCAGCTTCAGCAATGCCTTGTGATACGCACTGCATGGTTTCTGGCTGAACTGGACACGCACATTGACTGCACAAGAGACGTCCGGTCGGGTTGTCGAGGCCAAGTATGACAGGCTGCCTGTGATCTGTCGGTACAGAGTGGGATCAGTGATTGGTCCGTAGTCTGTTGTCCGTATGTCGAGGAGGTGTGCGTAGACATCTGGGCTCATGGGTGACTGCTGTGGGGGTAGGAGCTGCACTAAATGGTGAGATCGTGTGGTGAGATGTGTGATAAATCCACCCTGATGCAGCGTCAATGTTCGTGCTGATCTGTCTCTGACGATGGTCATGCCGAGAAAGTTCAGTGCTTCACCCAGATGTGTCATGTGATAGTGGGCTGTGAGCAATGCTTTGGTCTGTGTAATGAGTGAGGATGAAGGGGACAAGATGAACAGGTCATCCACATAGACAAGCAGAGCGACCGGTACACCACTCTCCCACCGAGAGAAGAGGGAAGGATTGCAGAGACTCTGGGTGAAGCCTCCTAGATCCAATGTGTGCCAAATTTCCTTGTTCCAATACCGTGGACCTTGTTTGAGACCGTAAAGAGGTTTCAACAGTAACCACACTCTGTCGGTGCCATCGTCGAAGCCTTCCGGTTGTTTGACGTACAATATTTCTTTCTAGAGGGCCATTGAGAAACGTGTTTTTGACGTCCATTTGATGGATGTCCCAGTCTTCATGTGCCGCAACTGCCAACAACGCGCGGCCTGTCCCATACTTCCCAACAGGCACATAGGTGTCAGTGAAGTTCTGACCCAGGATTTGATTGAACCCCTTAGCCACTAGTCTGGCCTTGTATTTTTCAATCAGACCGGCCAGGTTGCGCTTGAGTTTGAGCGCCCACTTGACATCAATTGCCTTCCTTCCCGGTGGCAGTGGCACCAGTTCGTAGACACCATGATTCATGAGAGCATTTAGCTCCGCCACCATAGCCTTCTCCTACTGAGGTGCATCAGCACGCCCCCTTGCCTCTGTCAGCGTCAAGGGTTCGATCAATGAGGTTTCCCCGTCTGTCACCCCTAGTATGTGATAGAACTGTCTGTAATCAACCCGAGGCACGGTGCGCTGTGACCTCCGCTCGGCAGGCGGTGTTGCCTCTGTGTCGTTGCGCCTACCCACGGGGTCCAGACCAGGTGGAGAGGAAGGGGTACCTGAGTCAGTGCTCACGAGGTCTGTAGGTGTGAGTAGATCCGTAGGTACATGTGAGACTGTGCCTACACCAAGGTCCTGTGGCATTGACTAGGCAGGCCGTTGTGCTCGGCTAGGGATAAAGACACGCACACTCACTTACTCCGGGTAGTGCTCGGAACGTGGCATGGATGGTGCTTGCCGTAGTGTCCGGAACTCCTTATACGACATATGCTCCAAAAAGGACGCGTCTCGACTCTTGAAAAAGGCATGGTTTGTGGGGTCCCAAAACCGCCATGCCTTCGAGGTGTGTGAGACCCCATCAAACACACACCAACGGCCACGAGGGCAGAGTTTGTTATTGCGATGGGGTTGAGGAGACCAAACACATGCCATTAATCCCCATACCCGCGCTGGTCAAAGGGCGACCTTCTCCTTAAACTTGTGTTCCCAAGGTGTCACTGCCTTAGGCAGTGGACCTTGTGGGACACGGTTCCAAACCCAAGTGACATACTAGACTGCCTCCTCCCAGAAACTGAACGGTAAACCAGATTCCGTGAGCAAGGTTCGGAGTGCATCACCCACTGTTCTGTACCACCATTGTGCAATGCCATTATGTTGCGGCGTGTAGGGTACGGTGGTCTGGTGTTCAATGCCTTTGACCTTGAGTTTGTTAGTCAGGGCTCCAAGAAACTCTCCTCCCCTGTCTGTTCGCAGTACTAACCGTTTACACCCCGTCTGTCGTTCTGGTAGAGCTATCCACTCCATGATAGCCCTTTGGGCATCTGCTTTGGTTTTCAGCAGAAAGGCCCAGCGGAAGTGGCTGTAATTGTCTGTAAGAGTCAGAACGTACTGGGACCCGTATTGAAGAGAGGGGAGAGGCATGGGTCCCGTAAGGTCTGCATGGACCAGGACAAGAGGTGAAGTCCTCTAACTGGAGGACTTGGGGAATGTTTGTCTGTGTGCCTTACCTTCATGACTCTAGACATGCACCATCCTTGAGACGATGAGCACAGTCAGTCGGGCGGATGCCGTGTGCGGTT
>SZWC01013349.1:57443-73264 GCA_023375785.1 Penium margaritaceum | reverse complement strand
TTGGCAAACAAGAGCTCAATCTTTCAAGTCTCAAGATTGAATGCACGCCTATCTTTCCAATGATGTTGCATGGAAGATGCCAAGTTGTAGCAAGGTGGTTGATACTCAACTTTATCTGAGATCCCACAAGCGATTCGGGCAAGTTGAGGTGGCTTCATTACTGCAAGGCAAGGATTCTATGAATTTTAATTTTCCAGTCGTGAACGTTGTGCACCTAGCTACCCAAAAAAAGAGCAACAATAAATAAAATGAAATTCTTTCTCTGCCACAATCAGTTCTTGGCAGGGCCTAAAGAATTGATTTGATCACTCTCTTCTCATCCGCCAGGTTTCAAGGGGGGATTTGAGACACATTCAAAACACACAGAGTTGCTCCATCTTCTAAGGAGGATGGCCCATTATTTTAAACCTAACACAAAAACAAAACATCACGTATAGCGCGCACCAAGAGCATGCAATTGACTTGTATGAAATTTGAGGGTTTTGAGCAAAAATATATGATGTTTGCTTGCAACAAAATGTTTCATTTTTGTTGAAGAACTTGTTTGAAATTTCCCATCGTCTCATTAATCATACCCCCCTTTGGTGAGCCACATCTACTTGTCACATGAAGATGAAACCCATGTATGTATTTTATGTTGAGGGTAAGGTTAAGTTTGAAAAATGAACAAGAGGGGGTAGAAATTGGTTCAGCCTCAAATAGTTTGAAGGTTGCCTTGTGAAGGTTAGAATATCTAGAATATTGTGCAACAAAAATGCTTTATCAACTATGCCTTGCCAATATCGAATTGATGTGGTGTTGTTGGAATACCTTTAGGTGAAACATAATATTTACATCCTTTAGGTATCTAAAATTAAAGATAAATTTTACTCTAAAAAATCCCATTAAGGACAGACTACTTTGGAAGCAAGTGCACCTCCAATTTGGTTCAAGGTCTAGCCTTACATGAGGAATTCATACCATAAAAATATTCTAACCTGAAAAAAGAACCACATTCTTATATANATCTCGTTATGTTTTTGACTTCTTACATTGATCACCCATCGACCTCATACCCTTACAGATCTTGCCCTTCCCAAGTTTGGCTGATCATTTGTCATGTTTTTCCTATGTTACTTGCTACGTTGCACGAGGTTTAAACAGATTTGGCCTGGGTTTTGTAACTTTGTTTCTCATTTGGCAATTTTTTGAAAATCATCACTTGAGAAAGATGATGGAACATGGAGCAAGTTTGGTAGTATAGGCTATGTCAGTAAGACTGACTGAATCTCTAGAGCAGCAAGGGTAACAGCATGGAAACAATGAGTGATGCACGATCCATTCATCTGAACTACAGAGTTATCTGGTTATCGAAGGAGATGATCTGACAGTACCTGAATTGCAACCGGATACGGCCACGCAACCCGATAAGGCCAATACAAGTTTTTCCGAGACATGAGCGAGTAACCTTGATGTAAACCTATGATGACTGTCACTGTTTCGATGTCGCCATTTGCATGTTTGAGAGGGTCGACCCTCGAGCAGCGCTGTAGAGCTTGTCCGTTTGTGGGGAGAAGAATGTAACGGCAGATTCAGGTGCTGTCACAGTTGCGAGCAGCGCTTGACCTTCACCCGCAGATCATGTCGGTTGGAAGTTAGCGGTTGAGGACATTTCAACATAAAATTTTAAAAGCCGGGCTTCGTGCACACAAAGAGCATGTCATCGTGGAAACGAGACAGAATGGAGGCAAAATGTGGCTGACGGGCAGACCCCGCATGATTTAAGGTGGAAAATACAACTGAACTCGGTTTGACGCACAAACTAGCGGCGCCAGTCGGTTACGTAAAGCAATTGGATCGATGGAAGCAAATTTCACATGCAGTGAGACATCCCTTTCGTTGGAACAAAGAACAGGTATCTGTCCGGTAGTTTCGGACCTCGTGCGCACAAAAGGCGTATCCTATGATAGAAACTAGTCAAAGTAGAGGAGAACTATGGTGAAGGACGAAAACCTTAACATTCTAACGTTTAGTATACAAGTACACCTGGTTTGAGAGTCAAACGTGCGGCTTTCATAAGACAATAGCATTCGATGAACGCCATCATGACATGGACAAAGACGTCACTTTCGTCGGAACAAAGAGCATGTGTCTGTCCGGTACACACGACAAGTGTACACTGGCCACTAAAAACCACCACATTCATCATCGCAGCTGGTCACAAGATTGTGTCACAAACCAAGGAAAAGAGTGAGCAAACCATGAATGAAACGGTTTCGTAAATCATTTCTTTCCTCATAAAACACGGAGAGGAGCCCGGCTTCGTTGCGAGGTATGAAAGGCGGACTCCGTTGTTGTGCCAGGCATGTCGACTTCGAGTGCACGGATCCGGTGCCTTGAAGGTGCCTAACAAAACAGGTGACTAACAATACAGTTGTCCAATGAAAAAGGGGACTAACAAAACAGGTGTCTAACGAGATCGGTGTTCAATGAAACAGGCGTTAAACGGAACAGGTATCCAACGAAACGGGAAAGTAGTACCCTGCTTTGTGCAACAACAAGCATGTCATGATCCCACTTTCGTTTGTCTGAGGAAATCAGGACTCTGCTTTTGTGCAGCAAGCATTTCAAACGCGAGCGCACGAACCATAGCCTCTTCGCTGTGAAGACACCACAGCGATCGCTTTTGTTTGACGAAAAAAGGGGGAGTCTATTATTGTGCAGACACCAGAAGCCCGTTGCGTGACCAATCCGCAGAGACCGTTTTTGTTTAGACGTATGGAAGAGGGAGCTCGGTATTGTGCTTCATGAACCATTCACCGCCGCGTCAGCACTGGCAACCTCCACCGCCACGTCAGACAGAGGGATCGTCGTTTATGCAAGTCGGTGTTAAAAGTTAGAGGTCAAACCAATCGCGTCAACAATACATCGCCGCCTGGGCGAAGCCGAAAACATGACGAACCCCTGGTTTAACACACTCGAGGCCCTCAATCCGATGCCCAATTCAGCATATATTTGTGACTCCAGCATCGAGCAGCATGTTCCCTTTCCGTCGGGGTTCATGCATGCAGGAGGATTGCTCTGATTCAACTTCCAATGATCAACCGCCACCCATGCTGCACCACGTGTTCAAAGACGCTTCAGAAGCCGGCTTTGTGCGGACGCCAATGGTATCCTTCTATCGTCACGTACGCTGACCCTGCCAGTTTGATGGTACATTTGCTGTGCAAAGAAGAAAGCGTCGTTCCCTGCATGGGCATGCTGTTTCGACCATCACGTCAGATACGGTTCGTAAATTCGTCGACGCTGGTGGCCGCAAATCTTCAGTTTGACATCGCGAACTATGACAGAAATTGTCAACCATACCTATTTGCGTTTTGAGAACGTACATCGGTGTCGTCTGAGAATTCCTGAATTATGGTTGCTGTCGAACATCAAATGGCAACCGCCGCATGTAAAGTCACGTTTTGTTGCACCAGAGCGAGGACCGTCGGCTCTACCTCGGTAGAACGGAGTGAGGCTACCCGTTATGGTTTGTAACCAAAATGCAGCTTGAAACTGGCTTTGTTCAGCCGGTACCGACTTATTCTTTTTGTTCTTGAACAAAACGAGCATATGCACGACGCAATACTCGTTTTGCCGAACCGTTCCGTAGTTGCACCTTTTCTTCATGCACGAAAAGAGCATGGGAAAAGATTGTCGACGCCGGTTGCCGCAACCTTTGAGGGTTGACATCGCGCACCCTCCACATTATTACGTGCATTGCACCCGAAAGCGTATTGAAAAGTTAGACCTACGTATTGACAGAATTTGTTCGTTGTTTTTGCTGTCGATCATAGAACGGCAACCGCCGCATGCAGTGTCGCGTTTTGTTGCACCAGAGCGACATCCGTCGCCTCTTCTTGTGCTGAACGTAGTGAGCCTACCCGTCTTGTTCTGGAAGGAAAAAAGAGGTTGGTACCCGTAGTGTCGAAATGAAACGGAGTTACTGATTTTGTTCATGCTCAAAACGTGCATATGCACGACGCTTGACAGCGACATGCCTATACAAGCGTCATGCACCACCGCACCCCGTCAGCTTCCTCTTAACCCGTCATTCTTTCACTTAGCAGGGTTTTCTCGAGCCAGAGTTAGTGTAGGGCGGACAGCCGCCATCCTTAGATCACGACACTTAGTGGTTCACGCGCGCGCCCCTGTGACCCTCTCAGACGCAAGTCGAGTAGTTCGTGGATGTGGCCGCTGGAGGCTCGCCGCCTTTCCCCGACCCTACCGCAACGATCTGAGACGCCAGTCGAGTAGTTCGTGGATGTGGCCGCTGGAGGCTTGCCGCCTTTCTCCAACCCTACCGCAAAGATCTGCCTTCTAATCCCAAGCGGGTGGACGCCAACGGAAAGGTGCCAACTCCTTCGTGGACGCTCCGCCCTTCACTCGCATGTCGCTGGTGCGGATCCCGCCGTCCTACGCACTTCGCATATTCTGTGAGTCTTGTGTGTGAATCGACTTCTTTGCAGGGTTGGTAGTTGTGTGGCTAGAAGGGTGGGTGGTTGGACGGTTTGCTCACGGGAAGAACCATATTATGGCTGTATAGCCTGTGGACAGGGCGGCTGATTCTTGAGACTGTCAAACTGTCTTTTCAGCCGAATGCTTTGCCGATTCCTTTGCCGGCCCGCTGAATGGTCGGCCAATATCTTCACTGGAAGAAAAGCAATTAAGAGATTGGGAAAGAGCGAAAGAACAGGCAGTCAAGATTCTTTTCTGGCTGCCGTGGTCGTTGGCCGAAAACAAATCGACAAACAACCAAAGAACAAGAAACATGGAGGAGAAGATGTCTCGCGGTCTTTGGTTCTGTGTTTCGTAAGCTTTTGAGCCCGGGTACACTGGGTTTTCTCTCAGCTGACTTGAAAACGAAATTTTGTCGTTGGTCTTCTGGTCTGCCAGGACCGTCATGGAACACGATGCAAGGCGCGGGTGAATATCAGTCCCTGCTCTTTGGTCAGGTGCCCTTGGAAGTGAGCGACATCACCGATGGTAGCATCTCTCTCGTAGGTGACCGGTTTAGATGGGGCAACATGGGGCAAGATGTGCAAGGGCAACAGGGAGATGAGGATGACGTGCTCCGCTATGTGGAGGTAAGCTCCGGTAGCCAGCAGCTGCCACTGGACGCTTCTCAGTATCCCTCGCAGTATCGTCAGGAACAGTATTCACAGCAGCACGAGCCGCAACTGCAATAGCAACAGCAGCAGTGGCTGTATCCGCCGCAGTCTGCAGAGCAGCAGACGCAGCAGCAGCAGCAGCCGCAACCCTCGCAAACTAGTCAGCAGCAGTCACTGCAGCATCAGCAAGTGCCTGCTTCTCAGCAACAGGAGCGGTCGCAGCAAGAGCAGTTGCTTCAGCTGCAGCTGCAGCAGCAGCTGTTGCAACAGCAACAGCAAGCTATACAGCAGCAGCAGCTGCAGCAACAGCAGCTGCAGCAGGCACAGCAGCAGCAGCAGGTACAGCAGCAGCAGCAGCAGCAGGAGCAGCAGCAGCAGCAGCAACAGCAGCAGCAGCAGCCAGCCCAGACGCAGCAGCCAGGCCAGGCGCAGCAGGCGCAGCAGCCGTAGCAGCCGCAGCAGCCGCAGCAACAGCAGCAACAGCAGCAACAGCAGCAACAGCAGCAACAGCAGCAACAGCAGCAACAGCCGCCGCAGCCGCCGCAGCCGCCGCTGCCGCCGCAGCCGCCGCAGCCGCCGCAGCCGCCGCAGCCGCCTCAGCCGCGGCAGCAACAGCAAGAAGACCAGACTACTCAAACGCAGGAGAAGGAAGAGGTGATCGCTGACGAGTTTGCCAAGTGGCCTAAATGGCCCGGCATCGACTGGAAGGCCTTCAAATTCCAGGGCACGACAGAAGGTCAGTGTTTCTGCTTCCCCTCGCTCAGCATGTCGAATTGCTCAGCATGTCGGATTGAACTAGTCATAACCTGAACTCTGTTTGCTGTAACAGACCTTCGCGCTGCAACCGCCAATGAGGATCAATGGCTTTTGACCCACAAGGACACAAGATTTGGGGTTGGGCAAATGCGCTGGACGACTGGAAAGGGAGTTGTGGAGTCCTTAAATCTCAGGCCTTCTTCTAAACCGTTTCTGAAGATGGACGAGTACGCACGAACCTGCCGTCGGACACTGTGGTTGTTCTTTCAAGCTTGGTGGGCACAGACACTCATTCGGGGGTGTTCTCCCGACACCAAGATTCCGACGATTTCTAAGAAAACTCTCGACCTGGAAGTGTTTTTCCAACAGCAGTGGGTGTTGCTGAACCCTTTCCGCCAGCGCAACAAGTTGTATGATTTTCTTTGCGGTACTGGACAGAGGGACACGAGAAATCGGCCTCTGTACCGTGTCTATCGGAAATGTCTTCTGAAGAGACGTTCTTCTCGATGGTGCCAACCCGTAAGTAAATCCTTACGCACTTTTTCTCTCTCGAACGACGATTCCTCGCAAGTTCAGCGTCCTGATTCACATTTGTCGGGCGATGCAGAAGCTTAAAGACGTGAACAAACGCGAACGCGAATCTGAGTGCGAAGCAAGCTCTGACGGCGACGACTCTTCGGAGTCTGAGGTGCGGAAGCTGAGCTTCTTTGCTTGTTCTGTTCTGAGGTTTGGGTCCTGAATCGCATCTTGCGTATCCTGACTTTTCGTGCTTGTATTGCAAGGGTTCCGGAGCTGTGCAGGCGGAGAGCACCGAGATTGCCGGAAGCGATGTGGCGTCAACAGAGAAGGCAGCAAGAAGCAACGTAGTGCACGACCGCGCTGCCACGTCGGATCCACTGCCGTCTGATGCAACGGCGTCCGTCCACGTCAATTCCCAAACCGCAGCGCCAAAGGCTCCGACCCAGTGTCGGGAGCGACCTACTCAGGCCACAGACAACGTGGACAGAGCAGAACAAGAGGAGAACACTCGGCCGCAACCGCCGGCCGCGGAAGAGGTAACGTTTTATGTCCGGGTGTTGCCAGTGGTTTCGTGTTGGTTGGTTATGACGAGTCGTTCTCGGTGTATGCAGGTGTTTAGCGCCACTGACGTACCACAGGGGACTAGCGCCCGCCCCCAGCACCCACCGCAGGAAGCATCGCATGCGGAAGATTCTCCTGCACCGGCAGTACCCTCTGTGCCACGTTTTGGGGTGTCTGCTGATCCTCCAGCCAGTGCGACTGACTGGGTTCCCGCGTGGGTACCAGCTTCTGAGACGCCTGGTGCACCTTCATCATCGACTCCTAAGCAGATGAAAGAAGCAACACGATCCGACCAGCAGGAGGAACTGATTGAACAAGTCAGATTCATGGAAAACCTGTTGGGAGCGTGCAAAGACGCCGCCCGGAGTTTCATTGTGGACTGCAACTGCGTGGTCAACTCGTTCGAGCGTGCAGTGCAAACTGTTCGACCACGATGCGTCGATGGTGAGTCGTGGCGTCTACCAAGGAAATATTCCAGTGACATGTTGACTTGTAACTGACAAACAGTCTCATGCCATGCAGGTAGAGGTGGAGCAGCTGTCGTCGACATGGTTTCGGCAAACATAAGTCAGATGCAGGTAATGGGTGGTCTTCATTTCATCTTGCATCACCAAATATTCTGCTTTCTAACCCCATTGTTTTTTGTGCAGGATTTCTGTGGTGGAATGAAGAAACTGAAAGCAGAGTTAGCAACACCGGATTTTGCCAACACCGGATTTTCGGCTACTTTCCGGCGGGAACGTGGAGATACTGTAAGTGGGAATGGTCAGTTTTGTCAACGTGCGTGCAGCCTGTATGTAGAATGTTCGTTGTCGTGTGTGTAGCCTGAACAATCTGTGTGTTTGTACAGGTGGGTGTACACACAGTTCGCGAAGACCCAATTGTGAAGACGTCAGACAATGTCACTTCAAAGAAGGAGGCTGATGCTGCAGGAGAGGGACAGTCCCCAGTCCGAAAGAGAAGAAAGCAGAGGATGAGTGCAGAAGAATCTGAGGGTGTGAAAGTAGGTGGAGGGATAACTCCACGGAGGATGGGCGGACCAAAGTTGAAATTTCCTTGGAGAAGACCGGGAGACTCCCCTAGCTTAGCGGTGAGGAGAGCAAGGCGCACTGTGAAGTGCCCAGCACTTCATGACGATTGTTGCCATTCGATCCGTAAAGGACGTGGCCGTCGGAAAGATGAGGATTGTGCTTGATAGTCATGTTTCCTGCGCACCTCCGTGAGAAAATATTGACCACCTGCATTTGAGTTTTCAATTAAACTATGCATGGCACATGATTGTCTTCAGAAAGAGAAGAAATGAGATGATTCAGTTTTGTATTGATTCCATTAGTAAACGCGAGATGTGTCAAGCGATGGTCTGAACCATGGATAGTCAGACTTTAGTATTGCTTTCAATGAGTATAATTGAACAGAAACTTGATGTTTATATATTCATGTGTACATCTTTTCATCCAAGAAAGAGAAGAAATGAGATGATTAAGTTTTGTATTGATTCCATTAGTAAACGCAACATATGTCAAACGATAGTCTGGACCATGGATAGTCAGATTTTCGTATTGCTTTCAATGAGTATAATTGAACAGAAACTTAATGTTTATATATACATCTTTTTGTGCAAGAAATGAAAAAAGAATCAGAAGTGAGACAATAGTGAGCCCTCTTACTTTTAATAGGAGTATCCACAACAAGAACCTGTGACTGACTATTTTTGGGAGTTACAATTGTTTCTCCACAACAAACAATTGTCCACAACTTTTGAAATGAGAGACATGGGACCACTCACCTACTACTTGGGGATACAAGTGCAACAAGATGCTGAACAACAAACTGTCCATATCAACCAGGGTTCATACTCTCAACAGGTGGCTGATAAATTTGGACTTGGAAACTCTGCTAGCATCTCAACTCTGGTTCCTCATCATGCATTCACCAAGCGTGATGAAAAAGATTTGTTGTCCTTAAAAAGTCAATTGTGTTCCACCTACGCTGATTTTGTAAAACGTTGACAAATCTGGGGAGTTCATGTATTCTTCGGAGTTGTACAGAATGAGCGCTGTAGAGAATGTCTTTTTTGATACTATAATCCTTTGGCTTCAATTGAACAAAAAACCTTTTGACTACTATTCTTCCTTTGAGGGTTCCATTGAACAAAAAGAACAATCCAAACTTTGAAACTTTGAACAAAACTTTGAACAATATTTCCGTGCAAACCTTTATAGAGGAAATGTATTGGATGGCACAAAGGAGAAAAACTAGAACTCATCACCATCATCATCATCATCCTCTGCCTCATCTACACTACATTCCGGAAGGAACTGATGTACGTCAGCGTCGGTGCCAAATTCATAAATCTCGTTCTTGTTCTTCCGATAGTTCCAGTACGCGAAGACAAGACGACACATCTCCATGAGGTTTGGAATTGAGTACGTGAAACTCTGGATGGTAAACCTTCGGATGAACCTGTTGACTTGCTCGTTGGCCGAAGTGTTCACACCTGCAACTCACATTCACATTAGTGTTATAACAATCAATGACTACAAAGCAGGAGGCATTACTGCAAAAAAAAAGGAACAGACATTACCTTTCAGACGCGAGTACATGTCGGGACTGAATGCCAAGGAACATGTGTGCTTGGCAGACTGTGTATGACCATAGTGGAACCGGTCACAAAGAAGACGTGTCCTTGCGATGAGCTCAGGATCCCTCGCTAAGCTGTAGGAGTACAGCTTGCATGCATTGTCGTAAAAGATGAACTTCGGTCGCTGGTTCACTGGAAACTTTGTCAGAAGTGTCGTGAAGATGTCGTTCGGCGACTCACCGTGGTACATCACATGAAAGCCATAAATTATCAGATGCGGACACACAACAGTGAAGATACCTGTTGTTGACTTCTTGGGAAGGGGTGCTGGCTTCTCAGCACCACACTTTGCATCATCCTTGGCGTGCAAACTTTTGCCGTCCGGACGTTCAAGATCCTTGTACAGAGGGCGAAGAAGCTGGGTAGGCCAAAATGGGTAACATGCCGTCACTGGTTTCATCTCAGGTCCTGGAACCCCAGTTCCCGATTCTTCCTGCCAGAGAAGAAAAACAGTTACTCCTTTAAACATCCCAGAACCACACTAATTTACAAATCACAAAACCATGACAAAGATGACACTGTACCTTGAACACTTCTTCGTGGCTTTGCACCAGTCGAGTCAGAAGTTTCACCAAGGCGTCAGGAAGCAATCTCCGCGCATTGAGCCAGTCGTCACACGACATGTGCAGTCGGTTGATCATGATGGGACTCATGTGCCAATCCAGGACACGAGCCACAATGGGCATATGGTCTCTCAACAAATCCCACAGTTGCAGGGTCATGTTCTCTGTGGCTTTCATGAGGATCTTCAAACCAGGAAGGCCATCGGAGTGGATGAGGCAGACGTCAGTGCCCCAGGCACCCAACGAGTAGATAAAATCCTTGTAACTTCGTTGCACTGTGTAGTGCTGATTCAGAAAAACAATGACATACATTAGAGCTGCTTTAAGCCCAAGGTAGAAGTCAACAGCAGAGGGGAACACCACTTACCACAGGTTCCTCCTCCACTGTCATTTTTGCCAAGTCGACAATTGTTGCCACGTCATCCGCTCCACATGATGTCAGCTCACTCATGAGAATATCATAGTCACTTTGAACCACCGTGTCACGTTCCCGTCGTTGCATGCCTAGACGACCAAGGATGATCCGCGCATGCATGTTTGTCACCATGCGTTTGGGCATGCGTTTCCGAGACACCGCTGCTGACGCCACGGGCTGAGTGTACAGACAGCCATCCGCAATGTCACCATTCCTGTTCACCAACGCTGTTCCATCGCACACCAGTTTTTGAGGGAACTGTCCACAGCGAGAACAACATGTCCCCAACCCTTCCACCTCAATCAAGCGAACATATGCTTGCATTGCTTTTGCAAGAGTTGTTCTACACGCAAAATTCAGGGGCTTTGTAGCATCAGCATAGAAGGTGAACGCCCCATGCGTTGCAGCAAGAGATGTTCCACTGCACGCAAGTGCTAACACCCAAAGCATNTGCTGACGCCACGGGCTGAGTGTACAGACAGCCATCCGCAATGTCACCATTCCTGTTCACCAACGCTGTTCCATCGCACACCAGTTTTTGAGGGAACTGTCCACAGCGAGAACAACATGTCCCCAACCCTTCCACCTCAATCAAGCGAACATATGCTTGCATTGCTTTTGCAAGAGTTGTTCTACACGCAAAATTCAGGGGCTTTGTAGCATCAGCATAGAAGGTGAACGCCCCATGCGTTGCAGCAAGAGATGTTCCACTGCACGCGAGTGCTAACACCCAAGGCATTGCTGCATGGGTCAAAGCCGTTGAGGCAGAGTAAACAAAGATGCCCTCCTCCCTGCCGTCGGGGAAGATTGTGCAGCTACATGATGGAGAACGGTAGAAGATGACTTGAATCTGCACAGGACAGTCGACAATGCATCAACTGTAACGTACATGATATTTGACGTTCAATAACATATGGTGCCCACTGACGGCCATGTCTCTTACAGCTTCCATCTTGTGGTTCACGTCGTACAGGTTGATTTTTCTCCAGGACTGCACGGTGGACAGAAAAAACATTAAAGACAATTGCCAAAACATGGTGCGGAAAAGACACATACAGAAGCAGTGCTCACCTTCTTCCACGGATTGCCACATGGACAACGCGGATCAAAGGGCGCAGGCGCCTGCAACTGGAAACCTTCGGTGTAAGCCTGCACAGCCTTGGCGTGAACGTCATTCATTCCGGTCGTGCGCGACGGGTGCAGACTTCGATGCACGTCGATCTGCTGGAAGGATTTCACCTTCGGCCAGGGACACACAAGCCACTCTCTGGCTTGATGTCCTTCTGTGGCACAAGCAATGTCACAACGCTCGCTGCAAACGAGAGCGTGCACGTCTGCAGTCTCTTCAAGAACACGATTTCTCCGCGACTCCTCATCCTCAGGTGCAAACCATGTCAATGCCCCGGGAAACTCCCTTTGCAACATCTCCAAATGCTTCACACATTTCCCAACACCCATATCACAGCTACACCGAAATTCATAAGGAGCATCCCCTTCCATCAAAGCCCAGCCCAACACCCGGGTCCCCGGCCGGGACGCAGAGGTGTCCAAGATGGAAAAACATGGGTTATCGTTCTGGGATACGCAAACAGGATATGCAGCCAGAGCTTCAAGTGC
Organism: Penium margaritaceum; assembly: GCA_023375785.1. Lineage (NCBI taxonomy): Eukaryota > Viridiplantae > Streptophyta > Zygnematophyceae > Desmidiales > Peniaceae > Penium > Penium margaritaceum. The sequence goes on along the minus strand of SZWC01013349.1, from coordinate 61,060 downwards.
CAACAATGTTAAAGGTCTTGTCAACTCTCTCTGAGCCCACTGCATGTGCACACACACTTCTCCAGAAGCTGCATACTTGCAACTACATGCGGCACCACCTGCCCATTCCAGCCAACAATGAACAGGAGTTCCAAACAGGCCAGGCGGGCTAGGCACTGGCAGTGAAGGAATCAACACCGTCTTCCTATCATGATCAAAGTCGGGCAGAACGGCCACAGAGGGGGACAACCGTGTGACAAAATCTGTGGCATGAGGATCTTCCAATTGGTTCTTGAAACACTGGAATGGATCATCATCAGAGACTTCAGCTGTTGAATACTGTGTCACTCTTCGTTTCAGCTTCAGGTGTGTCTCCTCAAAGATGTAATGTGGCTTGCCAAGGAACATTGTCGGTCGAGGTCCAGGCCGTCTCTGCAGAGACGCAAACATTTGACGATGATTCAGTTGCATATACACATGATTGGACAAAGTCAACCATCGTTTACACGTGCCGTTTCCACTTACCAGAGGAAGAACCCGAGAAGACTCTCTTGGTAAATCGAAGCCAGCAGCGGCCCGTCTTCCGGGAGGGACACTTTGATGCCGCGGTGATCCCGTTTCAGCGTTGACTTCTTCAGATTGTGAATCATTGTGTCCATCATCCCCTTGAATGCCATATTCGCCACCGCCACTCTGAAGTCCGGGTCCCTCATGGCGTCCCAAAACTCCTCCTGCGCCTCCTGCTCGCGCTGCTGCAGCTGTTCCTCCGGCTGCAGCTGCGGCTGAGCCAGCTGCTGCTGCTGCGGCTGAGGCGGCTGCTGCTGCGGCGGCAGGGCCTGCTGCTGCGGCTGCGGCTGAGCCGCCTGCTGCAGCTGCGGCTGAGCTGCCTGCTGCGGCTGCAGCTGCTGCTGCGGCGGCTGTGCCTGCTGCTGCTGATGCTGCTGTTGCTGCTGGAGCTGCTGCTGCTCCGCTCCTTGCATCTGCACGTTCTGGGGATACCACGGGTATAGTGTTCAAGTCAATGAAAGCACGGGCCCAAGCATGAAACGTCTCAATGTTTGCAGGCATTGGAGGTGGCAAATCTGGCGACAAGGGCGGGTCAATGGGAGCAGTGACAGGCACTGCAGGGGCGCGTTTACAACACTGATATGGCTCGCCCACGTTCGGTCTGCAGTGAGGACAGATGTTCTTGGCAGGGTCTTGCTGCCACGTCCTTGTGGATTCATCGTAGAAGAAAAGTTCTTCGAAGTCGGACACCTTCAAACGGAGGACCACACATCTGAACAGACATAAGTAAAAACATGTCATGAGGATCCTTACATGTCTAAAGACAGACGTCCGACAAGCAAATGCTTGAAAATTATCATTACATCACCTTCGACAATAGAATCTGCGATGACCGGCTGCGTTGGCAAAACGCGTAGGACCATCTCCTGTTCTTGAAACTGTAGAATGCCGACCTCCACACTCTTTCCTTGGACAGATCCAAATTCCACCATTGCCGACTCGCTTAGAGACTTCAGGTGTATCACGGGTGCAATGTCCTTTTTTCCAACTTCGGGGAGGGAAGTGATCAGGATATGAGTCAAGCAGGGCAACGAGATCTTTTGGCTTCATTCCGCTTCCGGTATGCTTACAAATGTGGCACAACGCGTTCAACTCATCTTTGTGTTGTCGGAGAAGTACTAAATCTGCTTGCCACCTCACAGGGCCAGTATGCACCTCTGGTGGTCTCAGACGCACCGTTGAGCGTCACTGACGGCTTTGACGTTGACCCGGAGGCAAACGCCTCCTAACACGCGGCGGACGAGGCATCTGTTTTGCTCGGACATCAAACATAAAGAGAGCGCACAATAGATTTTGCAACTTGATGTCCACATCTAATCATTAGGATACTCTTTCTCTGAAGCTTCATCATCCTCATATCTGTTCCTAACCCACTTTGTTTCAGCTTCTTCCTCTGTTTGCCCCCTATACACCTTCGTCCAACATGTCCACTTCTTGTTCATAGTGACATAGGCATACTTGTACGGTTTCCGACATCGCCGCTTAAAACGCGCTCCAATCTTCCTCGGCCTGACCTCGCTCTCCTGTAGTATCTCTATGATATCCTCCTCATCCTCGTCATCACTTTCTTCAAGCCACCCGCCAATAAGGCGACTCCGTCTGACTGGAGCGGGGCTAGGTCCAGGGGCAAAGCCAGCAGCATGGTCGTCCTTTGGACGGTCACGTCTGTTGTCAAACACACCTGCAACGAAAGTTGTTTTAGTGTTTTACTCATCTTGCAATGTTCACACATGGGTAAACCTCTTCAAGAATTCTTAAGCCAACAGAGGCCCATCGTGAATAGGTTCACCAGGAATTCTTCAAACATTGACATTTGAAAATCTACGAACATGGATCAACTCTCATTGTGGTCAGAGTCAACGACAGCGGCCTCTCCTGGAAAAAGACGCAGCCTAACATAGACCTCTTCGACATCGCTGTCATCTCCAGTCACGGTCTTAAATCGCATGCTGTGAGAAATGGACAGGTCATGTCCTACAGGGTACAGGTTGTACTCTCCGAAAACCCAACCCCTCTTCTTGGTACACTTTCTCTTGCGTCGCCTAGGAGCATCAGCAGCAGCGTGAGCAGCAGGATCAGTAGCAGACGGAGCAGCAACAGGAGCTGCAACAGCATCTGCAGCAGGATCAGCAGCAGAGGGAGCAGCAGCAGGAGCTGCAGCAGCATCTGCAACAGGATCAGCAGCAGAGGGAGCAGCAGCAGGAGCTGCAGCAACATGAGCAGCAGGATCAGCAGCAGAGGGAGCAGCAGCAGGAGCTGCAGCAGCATGAGCAGCAGGATCAGCAGCAGACGGAGCAGCAGCAGCTGCATATGCAGCTGCATTAGCAGCTGCATCAGCAGCTGCATCAGCAGCTGCATCAGCAACTGCATCAGCAGCTGCATCAGCAGCTACATATGCAGCTGCATCAGCAGCTGCATCATCAGCAGCTGCATCAGCAGCTGCATGAGCAGCTGCATCAGCAGCAGCATGAGCAGCAGGATCAGCACAGACGGAGCAGCAGGAGCTGCAGCAGCATGAGCAGCAGGATCAGTAGCAGACGGAGCAGCAGCAGGAGCTGCAACAGCATGAGCAGGTTGATCAGCACTGGTCCGAGCAGCAGGAGGAGCTGCAGCAGCGTGAGCAGCATGATCAGCAGCAGGACGAGCAGAGGAGGTGGCAGTGGCGGCGGCACATTCAGCTGCAAGCGGGGCTATGGGAGCAAAGGGGGCCGCGTCAGAGAGCGCAGATGCCCGAGAGAGACCACGCGCATGAGAGATGCGACCTCCATGACGTAGCCACGGAGGGACGATGTTGCCACGCCGAGGAGGTTTGCGGGTGCGCGGTACTGGTGCACGAAAGATTGCAGGCGCAGCACTTGTGGTAGGCGCAGGGGTAGCGGAAGCTGCAGGCGGAACGGAAGCAAGAGCAGGAGCGGAAGCGGCAGGGGGAGCGGAAGCGGCAGGGGAGACGGAAGCGGCAGGGGGAGCGGAAGTGGCAGGGGGAGCGGAAGCGGCAGTATCCAGCTCACAGCCGTCGCCTGAGGCCATGCAGCAACCGAAGCAACAGCAAGAGCAGCTGCAAGAGCAGATGG
>SZWC01013348.1:66880-77910 GCA_023375785.1 Penium margaritaceum | reverse complement strand
GGGGGAGGGGGAGGGGGAGAAACCGCAGACATAGGAGGAGATCCGGGAGGAGAGGGAGGAGGAAGAATGGGGAATCCGGGAGGGGAGGATGGATGTGAGGTAGAGGGAGGACGAGGGGGTGAACCGGTTAGGGAGGAAGTGGGGGAAGGGCTTGGAGGATTCGTGGAGGATGGGGTCGGAAGAAAGGCTGGAGACGGGAGGGCATTAAAGTGGGCCCACTCAAGAGCGGGTGTGGAGTGAGAGGTAGCGGGGAGGAAGGGGAGGGTTTCGTCAAAGGTGACATCAATGCTATGCGTCTCTTGTCCGGTGGTGGGGTCAAGGAACACGTAGCCAGTCGACTTTGGAGCAAAGCCCACAAACATGTGAGGGGCGGCGCGTGGGTCAACCTTGGAAATGTGTTGCTGTGAGCGTTCGTACCTGTTGAGGAGGAAGTATGCCATAGAACCCCACACGCGAAGATTGGAGACGTCCGGTTTCTTACCGAACCACACCTACCATGGAATAACACCCGGAAGAATAGAGGAAAGGTAGAGGTTGTAGACGCGGGAGGCGTAGCGGAGAGCGTACGCCCAATAAGATTTTGGTGCCAAAGCATGAGCAAGGAGTGTGCGGATAATGGCGAGAAGGACGCCGTTGCAATGTTTGGCAATGCCGTTTTGTTTGGATGACTCGGGAAGAGTGAGTTGATGGTCAATGTTGTGGTGGTCACAATATCACAAAAGGAGAGTGGAGAGGAATTTGCCTCCACGGTCGGAGCGAAGATGGAGAATGTTGCGCTCGAATTGGGCGGATGCATGGTTTGTCCATGCAAGGAAAGCGTCCCGTGCATCGGATTTGGAGGCGAGCGGGAGTCCAGTTCCAAAGCGGGTAGATTCATCAACGATAGTGAGGAAGTAGGAGTGACCTTGGAGAGACGTGGGGTGAATCGGGCCGACAAGGTCAAGGTAGACCAAGTCGAGAGGCTTAGGGGCACGGGAAAGGTGAGGAGGATGGGAGGTGGCTTTGAGCTTGCCGAGGGTGCAAGAGGGACACGTGGGAGCGGGGAGAATGGGAATAGGTGGGAGACACGGGAGACCGATGACCGTTTTCTTGGATGTGAGGCGTTGGAGGACGGCAAAGTTTGGATGGCAAAGTCGGTGATGGTAGAGGATGAGAGGGTTGGAGATGTGACGGCACAAGCAAGTCGAAGAGGAAAATGCGGCAAGGGCGGGTTGTGAGCGAGGAGCGGAGAGGCGATAGAGGTTGTTTGAGATGCGGAAGGTGGTGAGATGAGAGCCAGAGGAGGAAGTGAGATGAGCTTAGGTGCCGAAGGCGGGAAAGGTAATGGTGATGCCCTCTTGTTGGAGTTGACGAACCGAGAGGAGATTGGTGCGAAGGGAAGGAACATGGAGGCCAGAGATAGATCCATGAGGGGAAGCGGGTGATGAGAGGGTGGCTTGGGAATGACACGTGGCACTCATGGAGGTGGTGGCCCCGTTGATTGTGACGGGGGAGGACAGTGGAGAGATCTGATTGGCATCTTGAAGAGTGTGGGTTGCCGCACCAGAGTCGAGTGTTTTTTCGGTAAAGAGGGAAGGAGACACGGAGTACATCGGAAATCCTGTGTTGATGTCATGAACAAAGGGAGGGAGGGAAGTGCTAGCTACCGGGGCCACATAGCTTACAACGGAGGGGGGCTTAAAAAAATCTTGGCTGTTGCGGCGAGCCTTGAAGCGGATGTCCGTCCAACGGGGATGGTCGTTGTACTTGCCGTTGGGCGATGCTGCAAGCCACTGGTCTGTTTGGGTGTGGTCACACGTGGACTGAGGGTGGTTGAGGCCACCGCACAACGTGCCCTTGAGCGGGCCATGGATAGGTGCATATTGGCACGTCGGAAACTTGTTGAGGCCGATGGGAGAGGCATAGACGGAGGTGTCACCGGAAGGAGGAGGCGGTGCATGGAGGTTCATCGTCACGCCTTGGTGTTGATTCTTGGTGGTAATTCTAGGGACGGCAAGGAGAGAGCCGCCCATGGCGGCAATGGAGGCCATGAAGGGAGAGTTACGAGAAGGCGGGTGGGCAGCCGGGTAGAAAAAAAATTAGGTCAAAAAGTGAGAAGTGTCCTTTTTTTTTTTGCAATGGAAAGGTGGGGGAGGAGGCCAGCTAGGAGGGGGGCCATAAATTTTTGGAGTGGGAGCACCGAAGGCGAAACGCTCACGACGGATGAGGTCGGCAGAAATCTGGCAATGTCCGGGAGAGCCGAGGGAGAATCCGAAAACGGATTTTTTTGCGAACTCTCCCTCTACCTTTTTTGCGAAAAGGTAGAGGAAGAGTTCAACTCCAAATAGCTCCAAAAACAATTGGAGTGAGAGGACCGAAAGCGAAACGCTTGCGATGGAAGTTGTGGACAGAAAATAGCCAATGTTGAGGAAAATCCTGAAAATGGATTTTTTTTGCGGTGTCAACTGCAATAAGCTCCAGCCAGAATTGGCTTTGAAGCACGGACGACGGAATGCTCGCGGCGGAAGTGTGCTGAAGTGAAGTTGTGGCGTGGTGGAGACGGCGGAGGAAGGCGACAGGAGGGTCACTTGAGCTCTGGTACCATGTCGAGAATGAGAACACAACAGATGTGTTAGATTGAATGAATGAGTGAGAGCTAGAACAAATTGTGGCCTAAGTAGTAAAACAAGAAGCTAAGCAGCAAGTGGGGTGAGGTGAGGTGCTGTGAAGGTGAGGTGGTGGGGAGGTGAAGTGGTGAGAAGGTGAGGTGGGGAGGAGGTGAGGTGTAGAGTTGATGTGGGGAGGTCAGGTGGTGGGAAGGTGAGGTGGGGAGTTGTGGTGATGGAAAGGTGAGGTGGGAAAGTGAGGTGGTGGGAAGGTGATGTGGTGGGAAGGTTAGGTGGTGGGGAGGTGAGGTGATGGGAAGGTGAGATTGCCCAGATTTGGGGAAAGGATAATGGGGGTCAAGTAGCTTGTTTGGGAAGAGGGACAAGGTTGGGCAGTCCCTCGATGGGATTATGCATGGAGTAGGTTTGGGGGTAAATGGGCGAGTTAGCCCAAGATGGGGCAAATGGGCGGGGTAGCCTTTGTGAGGGGCGAAATGGTGGGCTGGGTTGGGGAACATTGCTCATGGGGGGGATTTGAACCTGTGAGGTGAGTCACAGGAATCAACGTGTGAAACAAGAGTCTCAGATTTCACTGACATCGTGGTATTCTTCGAGCAACATGCGGCAAAGTTCGTTGTTCACGGTAACGACCACGTGGCTAGTGAATCGTTGTACCAGAATTTGCCTTGACGTATCCGTCGTGCTGGTCGTAACCTCATGTGAACAGCCAGTCGAGATATGGGTCTCGCTATAGCTACAGTGTTGCAACCTCAGCCATTGTATATGGTTGACGCCGGAGTGTGTCCACTGGGTTGAGTTTTCCTGGCCTGTACTTGATATCAGAGTCGAACCCGGATTCCAGAAACTCGATCCATTGGGTTTGACCTCGACTGAGGTTTGGCTGTGTCTTTAGATTTCTCAACACATGGTGGTCGGTACGCATGATGCATCAGCGATAATCCGGGTAACATCGCCATGTCTTAGATGCATGTACAACCGCTAGCATCTCTTGTACGGCGTAGTTGAGTCCGGTCCTTGCAGATTTTGGAACATGTATGCGACTGGTTGCTCATCGTTGCCATGGTCGTGGAGGAAGACTGTGCCGATGGCTCGATCAAACCCGTCTGCAGCCATGACATAGTCGTGCCTTAGATCAGCTAAATGTATGGCTGGTGCCAAGGTCAAAGCATTATGCAAAGCGGTGAACGCTTCTTGTTTGCTTTCTCTCCACAGCCACACATTTTCTTTTCGAATGAGGTTGGAGAGAGGCACTGATACTTGGGCGTAGTCCTGTTTGAAATGCCGGTAGTAATTGCAGAGGCCGAGGAAAACTTGAACGTCTCGAACGTTGGTCGGTGTCAACCAATCGGCGACTGCTGCCACTTCTTTAGATCCATGTTGATCCGTCCACCATTGATGACGTGACCTAAAAACTCGTTTGAACGGCTACCAAAGTCACATTTAAAGAGTATTCAAAAAAACTTCTCTTCGTAAAATTTGGAGAAATTTCAAAGATCTCCATTGTGTTCCTCCAGGGTATGGTTGTACACCAGAATCTCCTCAAGGTACACCATGACCGAATCGTCGAGGTATGGGCGGACGATGTTGTTCATTGCTATGATGAATGTTTCTTGGGCATTTGTAAGCCCAAACAGCATTACCGTGAACCCAAAATGCCCCTAGCGAGTTCAAAACGTCGTCTTCTTCATGTTGGCGTCTGCCACGCGTATTTGGTGATACCCTACTCCCGCCTGAATTCACATGGGTGTTCGTGAAGGAATTTGTTTTGAGTCAATTAGAAAAACTCTAGCCAAATATTGGACCACTAGCAAACTAGGGCACTAGCTCTTATGGGCAATGAAAAATCATAATCTTCCGGTTCAAACCTGCTCACTACACATTGCTCGACTCAGCGAGTCAATTTTGAACCCTCAAATTTGAGCAGCCAAAGCCAGTGTTGCGTCCATCTCCTCTCCCTTCCTACCTGTCGCACACCATTTGCCACGTGCCTTGCACTTTGCTTCGCCATTTGGCAAGTGCACAACTTTGCGTGTATACAACGAGCTGAAAATGCAATCCATACATCACTCGAAAAACGTATCAGAAGCTAGCGTGAATTTCAGGACCAGAAATGTTCAAGCATTGACACCGAAACCTGTGCACACCTAATTTCATGAACAAGCTAAGGAATTTCTGCACAGTCACGATAACTGAAGAAGGAATTATGGAACAGGGTTGAACTTTATGAATCAATTTATGTGAGATTTTTGGTAGGAGTAGGGAAACCGTTGCGCAAGTCAATTTTGCTGCAAATTCGAGCCCCTCAGAGTTGTTAAAAAAAGCTCATCAGCTCGGGGAACAGGGAAGCGGCTCTTGATGGTGGCATCGTTCAACGCTTGATAATCCACGCATTTCCGCATCTCACCATTTTTCTTTCTTACGAGCGGTACTCATGCGGTGTATGGTGACGTGGATGGGCGGATGAACACCTGACCGAGCATTTCGTCGAGCTTCTTCTTCAATTCGGTCAGTTCATGATGGCTCATTTGATAGGCCCCTAGAAATGTGGATTTGCTGTCCAGCTTTAGTTTGATGTGATGGTCAATGTTTCTTTGAGGAGGTATGGTTCTCGGGAGTTCCTCGGGGAAGACGTTTGCAAATCTCTGGATGAATTGTGCAAGCTCTTAAGGTACCTTCACGAACGTTTTTGATGCCGATGAGGCTGATGAGGCTGATGATGAGTCAGCTGCTGCCACTTTCGCTTCTTCTATGGGCTCAAGATGTATGAGCCAGGCACGAGTTCCTCGTTGCATACAGTATTTGGCCACGTTCAACAGTATGGGCCGTACGGGTTCTCACTTTTTGGCTACCGTGGCTTCCTCTGTTGCCTCCACCTCTGCTGTCATCTTCCATCCCACACGCGGAAGTTGTTGCTTGGTGCCATCGATTTCCGCGTAGACGTAAGGGTGCACACCAAACGATGGGAACTGCAAGTCGGACTCACGGTTCCGGTTCCGGTATGGGAACCGGGGTTCCATTTTGGGGCTGATGAACCGAGGCAGAATCGTGGTTCAGAACGAAAGCTGAGAAGGGTGGGGGAGGGGGAGGGGGGAGTGGTGAAAATGCACAAGAGATCCGGTTCAAACCAGCGCACAACCGACACTAAGACAACCTCGGAGAACCCCCCTTTGATCCCTCGATAGGCCTTCCACCTGCTCAGGATGCCATGGCGGATGGCTCGTTTGCGGGCAGATCTGCCCGCAAAAGAGCCATCGGCCAACTAGGGTATCGTCGAGGGCTAGACACTGCACTGTCTAGTGTCGAGCCCTCGCTTGACAGTCCGCTCAAGTGACTTGAGCGGAGGCACTTGAGTGTCTCTGCTGTCACTTAGTACCATGGCCAACGAGCAGCGACCAAGTGCTGCCGGGCCCTCCCAGCGCACGCCCCTATCTCCCACCCGTGCTGCTGTCGAGCCCTCCCAATGCACGCCCCTGTCTCCTAGCAGGCCAGATGCACTCACACCGGCGGACAAGGCTCCCACTCGCCTGCTACCAAACCAGAGGATGCACGAAAGAAACGGCCAAGCGTCGTTTGGCAAGTTTTTGAGTATGTCATCATCAATGGAGAGTCGCGTGCGGCATGCACCTTGTGCCCACGGAAGAAGAATAGCTTGAAGGGGACGTATGCCATGAACCAGAGCGCAACGAGCGGGATGTGGAAGCATTTGAAGGGCTCCCACCGAACCAAGTGGAAGGACTTGAAGACGCTTGAGGCTGCCCAGAAGCTGACGTCGGCCAACACCGCTGCCATGAACACCGCAAGCATCGTCAACGGCTCCAAGAGCGTCCTTGCCAGGTCATGTGCCGGTGTTGGAATCGTGTTCAACTGCAAGTAATTTTCTATGCTTGCTGTGGAAGCATGTTGTGGATAAGAACATCAGTTTCCTCTCCATGGAGTCTATGTGGCTGAAGCGCGCCTTCTTGCACTGCAACCCCCTTGCAATTCTGCCAGGCCGCATGACCATTGCACGCCTCGTCCGCCTTGGTGCTGCTGCATACCGCAAACGCTTGGGCACTATGCTGGCGGATGTGAAGAGTGGGGTGTCCTTCCCCACTGATGGGTGGCAATCGGATGCTAACATGAAGTTTTTGGGCATCACCGCCCACTGGATCACAGACTGGGAGATGCAGAGCATTGCCATCGCCTTTCTATCCATCAGTGAGACCGCAAACGCTGAGAACGTGTTCAGGCTGTTTTCCAAGGCACTGAAAGAGTGGGGACTGTGGGACAAGCTATTTTTCCTCATTGTTGACAACGACTCCGTGAATGACTCCATGGTTGACAACTTCCTCGTTTTGCAAAATGACAGTTTTGAGAAGCCCGGGCGCATCCGGTGCATGGGGCATTCCATGAACCTGGCTGTGCAAGACCTGCTTGACAAGAGCTCCCCACAGGAGTAATTGCAGACTGCGCGTGACATCTGCTCGTTTGTGAACCGCAGTGCCAAGCGTGAGGCTTTGCTGGATGCCGCGTGTTCAGCTGCTGGTGTGCAGTACCTGCAGTTGCACGTGGACACACCCACGAGGTGGAACAGTACAGTGGATATGTGCACAAGGGTTGTGCACATCAAGAGCGTGCTTGAGACATTGTTGACAACGAAGGCCCTGCAGCTGAAGCCGAGCAGCAATGGGTGGGAGCTCTTGACGCTCGTGACCACCATCCTGAAGCCCTTCAAGGGCTTCACGGAGGACATAAGTGGCTAGCAATATCCGACCTTGTCCCTGGTCATCCCGTTCTTCACAGTAATCATGGGTAAGATGCATCAGTGGCAGGTGAAGATTGGCGTTGCCGAGAAGAAGTTGCAGTTGAAGAAGGAGGTGGACGCGGCAGAGCGCCTCCTCATGGAGCTGAAACCCGGCTTCAAGGCCATGGTTGAGAAGGTATAGTCATGCTTTGGCTATGCAGTTTTTTTGTTGTTGCATGTGTCTACTTTGCACAGCATTTACTCCGGGTTCATTGTTGTTGTGTCTGTTTGCAGGTGGAGAAGTACGTAAAGAAGCTAACTGTGCACCATGTGGTCGCCACAGCAGTGGATCCACGCTTTCAGTTCTGCTTTTTTGAGCGGGTCCACAAGGTGATGGGCATCCGGTCCACTATGGAGCTGGATGTGAAGGTGGTTGAGGAGCTGAAGCCCTACTACAGCCGTGTGCTGGAGCGCCGTCGAGCAGAAGCGACTGCAATAGACGCAACAGCAGCGGCTGTACTTGTGGTTGTAGCAGTAGCTACTTCAAGCATGGAGGACAAGCTTGGAGAGGCTGCTGTTGGAGAGACTACTGCAAAACCGTCACGCTCTGTTGCAGAGAGTGCTGTCAGTGGTGCAGGTGTTGTCGGTGGTGCAGATGCTGTCAGTGGTGCAGGTGTTGTCAGTGGTGCAGGTGCTGCTGCTATCGCATCACCACTGTCCGGACCTGCCGCAGCAGCAAAGACAGGCCGGCAGACGCGCGCCCGGAAATCCATGTTGGCCTGAGGGTGAGTGTGAACCCTGGAGGGTCCCTAGCAGTGGATGGTTCACACTACCAACTGTTTTTGGAGAGATTGAAACTGTGGAGGCAACTGGTTCCAAGGATGGCAGAAAACTGATCAGATAGTGAGGCAATAGTTTTGTCCTCAATGTACTGGGAATGAAAACTTGATCAAGGCTCACAAGCAGTGGCATTTTATAGCCACTGATCTAAGCTTTCCAGAACACCAAAGCATGCCAGATTTGGAGCTACCTAGTAGATTCTATGGCTTCTAGAGTGGCCCTTGGTAGGCTGTCCTTTTCCCATCTAGGAAGGCATCCCTTCCTTCATCTAGAAGCTTCTGCCCATTCCTAGATTCCTCAGCTTGCTTCTAGTAGGAGGGAAGGCATCCAGAAGAACAAGACACCTCTAGATACCTTGTAGGACAAGTCATCCCTTCTAGAGGGTGTGCCACCTTCCTGGACCCTCACTTGGCCTTCTAGAAACTCAAGGAGGAATTCTAGAGTTTGAGCTAGTCTCCTGGCATCTATTTTTCACCTCCCTTGTGACTTGAACCCGGGCCCCTGCCTCTAGAGGTGGACACCATTAACCACTAAGCCACCTTGGCTTGTCTTTTTGGTGTTCCTTTTTGGAGTCACTCTCGCCATGGTGAGGAGAATTACTCCAACAATCTCCCCCTTGCAAATCACCCATGGTAGTCGTCCATGCTCAACCTGCAATTGAAGAGCCTTTCTTCTCATTGGAGGTGAGCTCATGTTTTATTTCTCCCTCCCACTCAGCCCCATCCTTCTTGTGCAGTGCCTCCTTCACGCTCCTCTTGCGTGAAGAAGACTTGTGCGAACCCAGTCCAAATGCCCTTGTCGGCATCGTATCTCTTTGTTCTTCTTCGCACACGAGTGCTCGTGCAGGGCTCTTGAGGCGGATGTTGTTGTTGCTGTCCCCTTTTGGCGTCATCCTCTCCAAGCGCCTGCTCCCCCTCTCTTGGAGACCTTGGAGACATCGGTCGACTCCTCGCCTCCATGTCCATCTTCGGTGCTTCGGATTGCTCATCCGAAATAAATTCTACCGCTCTCCCATTGCTTCGGCGATCCTCTCCGGCTGGTGCTCCTGCAAGGACATCATCCTCATTCACGTCCTCCGGCGTCTTCCCCTCAAGGAGTGGCAACCACTCCCCCCTCTTGGAGAGACCTGCCTCCTTATCCGCCCAACGGCTTTTCTGGTTGAACGTGACATCACGACTCCGCACAATCTGTTGCCTCCTTGGGTCAAAGAGCCGGTACGCCTTGCTTCCGCTCTCGTCTCAAGGAAAATACACCGGCGGGTTCATGGGTCCAGCTTGCTCCGCCCTTCACGTGCCTGCACCACCGCATATGCAATGCAACCAAACGTGCGGAGGTGACCCACTGCCGGCTTCATCCCGCTCCACACCTCTTGTGGCGTCTTCCACGCCTTGCCCTCCTTGTCCTTCAACGGCTTGGTCGGTGTAAGGTTCATAATGTATGCCGCTGTCCGTGTCGCCTCCGTCCAATACCGTTGTTGAAGGCCGGCATCGCTCAACATTGATTGCACCATGTTAAGGATTGTGCAATATTCTCTCTCAGCGACGCCATTCTGCTGCAAGGAGTGTGGAGTTGTTTTCTGCCACTCGATCCCCTTGCTCTTCATCCATCCAAGGCAGCCCGCATATTCACCACCGTTGTTGCTCTAGAACGCCTTCACCTTCAACTTTGTCTGCCGCTCCACATCTGCCACAAACTCTTACATGCATGCAAGGACTTCGCTCTTCCACTTCATGAGATAGAGGTACACTTTACGGCTGTGGTCGTCGATGAAGGTGAGGAAGTAGCAAGCTCCACCGATGGAGCTCTCAAGTGGTCCACACACATCTATGTGTACCACTGCCAACTTTGTTGATGCACGCGTCCCCTTTGCCACAAACGGCTGCCGCATTGATTTGCCGATAACGCATGGCTCACACACGGTCTCCTTGGTTCCATCAAGGCCACTGATTTCGAGACCCCGCACCACCTCTCTCTTTGCCATCTCTTTCACCGTCGATGGAGAAACATGGCAAAGTTGGTGGTGCCACAGGCAGAGGTCTCCTTCATCCTTCATTGCGAGATTGGCGGGGTTGGAACTCGCCCGACTGCCGAGGTTTTTTGCGCGTAGTAGGTACAAGTCGTCCTCTCTCTTGGCATGCGCAATAACCTCGCCTTGGCCTTCCTTACGGATGATGGCCTCCTTCTTTGTGAAGAGCACCTCAACTCCCTTGTCGGTAAGGCGGCTGACGGAGAGCACCTAAAGTTGGGCATGTGGAGCACATCGTGGATTGTACTTGTGACAGGTTTGCCATCCACAATGGACTCAATGCGGACGTTACCCTCATCGGCGGCCACCTCTGTTTTGCCGTTGGCCACCGTCATGCATCTTTCCGAGGCACCGTAGGTGACAAATGCCGCCCTGTTACATTACGTGTGGCGGCCTGATCCTGAGTCAATGACAACAACTCCTGGATCCTTCAGGTTTGTGGAGTTGTGCGCCATGAGGGCCTGCTTGTCTTTCTTCTCGCCCCGCTGCGACCAGTCTGACTTCTTCTTGGGGCAGTTGCGCACATAGTGGCCCTCCTTGCCACAGTTGAAGCACTCCCCCTTCTTGTCACCATTCTTCGTGCCCTATTTGGTACCCTTCCACTTGTCGCCTTGGCCTCCACTGCGAGGATGAACTGTGTAAGCTGAAATTGATGCCGCTGCACTCTCTCGACCGCCACGTCACATCCACTCGTTGCGCACGTACTCAGCAACCTTCGGGTACTTCAGCTCGTCAGAAGGCCAGCCACCAAGGACTGTGATCATGGGACTCCAACTGTCCGGCAAGGCCAGAAGGAGGATCATAGCTTGCAACTGAGAGTCAACCTCCCAACCTG
>SZWC01013348.1:32522-66874 GCA_023375785.1 Penium margaritaceum | reverse complement strand
GCCTTGGCCTCCACTGCGAGGATGAACTGTGTAAGCTGAAATTGATGCCGCTGCACTCTCTCGACCGCCACGTCACATCCACTCGTTGCGCACGTACTCAGCAACCTTCGGGTACTTCAGCTCGTCAGAAGGCCAGCCACCAAGGACTGTGATCATGGGACTCCAACTGTCCGGCAAGGCCAGAAGGAGGATCATAGCTTGCAACTGAGAGTCAACCTCCCAACCTGTGGCCATGGACTCCACTGCAAGTGACTCAATCTGCTGCATGATCTCCATGATGTCGTCACCTTCATTGGCTCGGAGGGTGACGAGCCATTTGAGGATGAAGAGCTGATTGGCAAGGTTGCTTGATTGGTAGATGGAGCAGAGTTTTGACCATGCTTCTGCGGCTAGGGTGTATCCTTGGATGTGTCCAAGTTGTGGTGGACATAACGCGGACATAAGAAGCGCCAACGCTTTTTTGATTCGCTTGTTGTATGCCTCCTTCACCTCAGCCGTTGCAGTCTCCGGTGGAGCATTCTCATCACCCTTTACGATCTCAATCAGTCCCTTGTCGTCGAGGAAGACCTCAAACTGCCACCTCCACAAGGCAAACCCAGTCCCATCAAACTTCAAGGACAGTACGGCTGCTCTCTTGCTCGCTAGTCGCCATGTCTTGCTATTGGAAGTGTGAACCCATGCTGGCTTGGAACCCCTTAGAGGCGTGGGCCCATAACCCTTTGTTGGCCTGAGGGTAAGTGTGCACCCTGGAGGGTCCCTAGCAGTGGCTGGTTCACACCACCAACTGTTTTAGGAGAGACTAAAACTGTGGAGACAACTTGTTCCAAGGCATTGTTATAGTGGAAACGGATTTTCTTAGGGGCGATGTCTACTCCAGTGATGACCTCACGGAATCTCCATGCGTAATCTGCTACACTAGATCGGCACTGGAGACGCTGGAGGATGTACCTTGCATCAGACTTTTCATTCAGCCATCCGAATCGTGCAAGCATCGCGTGCGAGAACTCATTCCAGTCAATGGTGGCATCATTGCATCTTGCCATTGTAGGTTGATCTGCTCCAAGGGTAGAACGCCTGCGGTCGGCGACATAAGGCGGGTGCCGTTGGCTGTTGATGATGCTCCACCGGTCTCCTGCTATTGTTGGATGGTCTTTAGACCAGACCACCAACTTAGCGCCGTGCCACGCAAAAGCGCGGCCGCGAGGTCAATCTTTTTTTTGTGTCATTGACAAGGGCAGCAGTGAAGTACACCTCCAAACTCGTCAGCCACATCAAAACTGTCGGTCCTATAGATTTTGCAGGATCAAACCATTCTGGTGGAGCCGGGCAAATTCTAGGTTTGCTTAAGAGTTGGGAATTTCTCTCGATGAGCACTATTTCCCTTGCGCTTGCATTGCAAAGAGCCTCCATCTTGTCACCATTATGTGCGAATCGCAAGGATAAAATCTAGTAATAGTTTTCTGGAATAGTTACTTTGTTTGTGATCAGTTTAACATTTTACAGTCTTAGGTGATTCGACCCGCAGCTTATTCAAGATCCCTATTCTCTCACAAAACATGTTTTCAATAAGTAGCAAAATTATTATTATTATCATTATTGTTATTATTATTGCATATTATTGCAGTTCTGTCCCTCATCTTCTCAAAGACAAGTTACAAATGTTTTAATCTCAGAATTTCAGATAAACTCTATTGACTCAAAATGTTTCCCTTAGTAATCATGGGTCTAAATGTACTATAGAAACATTTCACAGGAAGACATGAACTCAACGCAGGCCTCAATACAAGAGAAATTGTAAAAAACAGACATCAAGAGTCACGCATAATTCTCTCTAAATCTTGAGGAAGAAAGTCAATTAAACTGAATTGAACATTCTCTTCTTTCATTTTATCAGCCAAGGGGTCATTTCAACAATCATGTGAGTTCAAAGGTAGTTTACGAAAAAAAAACACCTTGAAACAACCAGAAGTCGGTAGTTTTATAGCCCAATCAATTCCATGGGGCTCGAATAAAGAGCAAAGGACTTGTTTGAGTGTTTGATTAGTGTGCTTGGTCTGCCGANGGAAGACACGAACTCAATGTAGGCCTCAATACAAGAGAAATTGTAATAAACAAACATCAAGAGTCACGCATAATTCTCTCTAAATCTTGAGGAAGAAAGTCAATTAAACTGAATTGAACACTCTCTTCTTTCATTTTATCAGCCAAGGGGTCATTTCAACAATCATGTGAGTTCAAAGGTAGTTTACATAAAAAACACCTTGAAACAACCAGAAGTCGGTAGTTTTATAGCCCAATCAATTCCATGGGGCTCGAATAAAGAGCAAAGGACTTGTTTGAGTGTTTGATTAGTGTGCTTGGTCTGCCGACGGTTTGAGGTTGGAAGCTGGATCTGATTACCCTATCGTGTGATTGGTTTGCACCAAAATTCATCACTAAAATGACAGTCTATGTTGCTGATAATGGCGCATTGCCAACCCGTGCAATGATGTAATTCAGTCTGAAAACCACAACATTTTTTCTTCTGTGTTTACAGTGGTTGTCATCAGGGCGAAGTGCAACATTTTGATAAACTAGTCCACCACCACGAGGATTGCACCCTTTCCTTTCAGAATGAAAGACATCCCCCTCACAAACTCCATGCTCATGATGATCCACAATTGTGTAAGAAAGAAACTTGTTTTGAGAAGTCCGGACAGCCTCGTTTGACGAGATGTTTGTGGTTGACAGGTGTCACATGAATTGTTGTATGTTGCCATGTTTTCCTACATTTAGTCTCATTTGTAATGTTTTATGAGCTTCCAGAACATTCTGTCCTCACCAAAATGTCAATTAGACCAGGGTGGTGGCATTCCTTCAATAGCATCCTATGTAACTCTTCATTTGGTGGTAGAAAAACATAACGAGTGAATCATTATCACAAGTACCAAGCATCAACCAAAGTTTGAATTTTATGGTTGTAGAATGTTTTCGTCTTACCGCAAACAACATCACCAGATACTAGTCTTGTTTGACGAGCAACATGCTAATCTCAGCCATACATTATGGGTACCAGCTTACGACATCCTTTAAATGTATTTTTTAAGGTTGATACTTATTGTTGTACTCAAAGCTTGACTGAGGGAGCTCCATCCATTAAGTTTGTAAACAACATAGATTTGGCTAGCTCTTGAGATGTTTGATTGAGTGATGGTCAGTGCAAAAGAAACATCACTAGAATTTGAGATAACACCATCATGTCTAAAATGCATGCATGACCACCAGCATTTCCTCTTTGTGCATTGAAAAGTTGAGCATCGTTGTGTATAGTTTTTGTGACATACATGTAATCATTTTTTCTCCACCACCATTGTTCTGGAGGAGAACAGTTTTTATTTCTTGATCAAGTGCATCAATACACATGACAATGTCCATCGCTGGATTGTAATCGTAGGGTTAGTAGCAAGTTCAAATCATACCACAAAGTGTAAAATGAGTCAGGTTTGCTATGCCCCCAAGTCCACTACCTAGGTTTTTGAGTGACACCGAAGAGAGGTGTTGACGCTTGAGCCTATTACTTTAAAAATCGTTGCTAGTCTTGGAGAATTCTACAAACACCTGTATGACCAATCATTGGTCCACGTTTGTCAATCAACAATTGCCTTCAATTTCTAGGGGTCCATGGTGATCCCTAGAAAGTGAAGGCAATTGTTCGGGCCACGAACAATGTGGCCCCAAAACTCGCTCGAACAATGACCAAAGCCAAAAATCAAGAATTCTTTGTAGAAATTCATCTCATTTCAAAACTTTGAGAAATTTTTGGAAATTACCATTGTGCTCTTCCCGGGTGCCGCTATGCACCAAGATATTGTGAAGTTATTAGAAAATACTTCATCAAGGTACGCCTTTAAGTGTTGCTCATTGTCTCCCTGAATATTTTGAGGGCATTTGTGAGTTTGAACGGCATGACCGTGAACTTGTGGTTTCCGTACCATGATGTTTCTTATCAGATACGTGGATCTCATAATGGCCATTACGTATGTCAATTCTGGTGAAGATGTTTGTCCCACGGAGTTGGACAAAAAGTCATTGTGCTCATAGAAAGAGGAAGCGGTTCTTGACGGTGATGTTGTTTATTACTTGGTACTCCACGCACATTGGAATCTGGCTACTTTCTGTTTTTACATGTGCAACATACGGTGAATAGGATGGCTTGACAAAACCATGATCGAGCATCTCATCCACTAAATTTCTTAGCTCAATCAATCTATTTCCACTCACTTGATTCTTTCCCTTGATTTTTTGTGTGTTTCTTTGCTTCAAGACTATATGTTGATCTAGGTTCCGTATCAAAAGTAAATCTTAAGGCTGTTTGTCAGGAAAAACCCCTTAAGACTCCTTGATGAGAGGTACAAACTCCTCTTGGATGACTGCGAGCCCCTCCAGTGTTGAGGTCAATGGCGCTGTTGCATTTAATGTTACTATCTCTTCTAATCCCCTGTTTCCACGTGCACAAGCTGTGCTTAAGCTCTGCATCACGGATATCATTTGGCCACATCCAATATAATTCACGACGTGCTATGTTTTGCAGCTTCTACAACTTCCTCTTTTGCTTCATTCTCCTTAGCTTCCCGTGACCATCACAACATTGTGCCTTTTTTAACCAGAGGAAGGTACATTTTTTCTCATTAATTTTAATAGTGATTACTCCAAATACTCTGATTTCATCGTGTATTATGTTCATAATGAAAACATTACCCAATGATTCAATGTCACTCACTTAGGAGGTCCTCATGTCTATTATGGCGTGTAGAGCCTAGATTTGAAGTCAAAGTGCTTCATATATATGGTTGTTTTGCAATTGCTCACTTACAATTTTTGTTTGATCACCCCTATGTCAATGTGCAAATCTAGTCTTTTATTTTTTGCAAAAGAATTGCGGTTGCGATTTGGGTTAAGCACCGGAATTGCGGTTCTGATTCTGGGTATGAATTGGAATCGCGATTCCGGTTCCAGAATCACAATTCTTCTTGGAGTTGCGATTCCTGTCACGGTTCCAGTAACACAAACAAACAGGGAAAACATTAGTAGCAACAGTGACAGTCCGGTCTTGCCGTCGAACAAAAAAGGCCAAAATGGAGGACCACTTGCTATTTTGTGCCATCATGAGGCTAGTCAAGTCGGGGGAGCCTGCCCTTGTGGCGTCATTTGATGCCCACATCAGCAGTGGCGTGACCTCTTCCTCCCTCCCCCCTCCACGATAACAGTTTGAACACATGAACAACATAGTTTGTGCCTTCAAACTTCTGAGACAGCTTGGCAAGGCAGGTCTTCAGTGCTCATACGTGCTCTTGAGGCAGCTTGGGAGGAGTTGTGCGAGTTGCCGAGGCAGTTTGGCAGGGCCTGTGCATGCTGCTTAGGCACGGGTGATGGCCTAACCTACAGCGAAGGGCGACCTCAATAGAGGTTACACAACATTGTACAACTGTGAAGATTTGAACAAGTCCCATCCAGTGCAAATTTCTATCATCTCATTTTTTATAGTCTTTCACTCCCCCCTCCTCCTTTCCACGAGAGCCCAGGTCATGGAACATCAATTCTGGGACGGTTATAAAATGTTTGAATCGGAACCATGATTCCAATTCTGGAACTGGAATTGCAATTAATGAATTGCGATCCCAAGAACCAGTGTGCACCCTTGAATCCAAGCATCCAAGAATCTGAAGCATCTTGCACACCAGTCCTGTGCAGCATTTGTTTTTTGTTCCGCAAAGGCACCACCTCTGCGCCTCCAATCCACAGCTCCCTCTCTAGACTCGGCTTCGCCCTCACCATCACCGCTAGCAATCAACCACCACCCTCCTCCCACAGGGGGGGACAGCAGCCAGATCTCCAAGGCCGCCTACAGCAAGGGCCCGAGCATGGTGGCTAAGGCATGTGAAAAGGATCCTGACCCATATGCATAGGCCGGCGGAGCCCTTGCCCGCTCCTGAAGAAGTCCGGCGCCTCGAAGGTGAGTTGCAGCTGTCTCTTGGCAAGTGCTTGCACCTCTGTGTCCTCCTGACCCTCCGCCAGCCACCTTGGTGACCTGTCCTGTCTGCCGAACGACTTGCCAGACCACCAAGTCAACCTTGCACAATACCTTGAGCCATTTTTTCTCTGGCAGCACCCAGGATTCCACTCAGGAGACAAACACACTGATATGCGATGGTACTTCGCGGGTGCCATGATGTTCCTCCGTTAGAAAAACACCGTGACAACTCCAACTGATTCAGATGCGACAGATCCGCCTCCCACACTCCCGAAAGGTCACAGATTTGACCGCACAACCGAGCACGGCCACTCGCCGTCTGGTGGGTGGCACAGTCTTTTAGTCATGCAATATTGTCTGGTGGGTGGCACAGTCGTTCAATCATGCAGCATCGTCTGGTGGGTGGCACATTCGTTTGATCCTGCAATATCGTCTGCTGGTTGGCACAGTCGTTTGGTCATACAGTATTGTTTGGTGAGTGGCACAGTCGTTCGTTCATGCAGTATCGTCTGATGGGTGGCATAATCGTTTGGTCAGACAGTATCGTCCGATGGGTGGCACAGTCGTTGGTCATACAGTATCTTCTGGTGGGTGGCATAGTCGTTCGATCCTGTAGTTTCTTCTGGTGGGTGGCACAGTCGTTCGATCATGGACTATCGTCTACTCGGAGCGTTGCCATGAGAGACACTTTTGCTATTGAAACTGCAACGCCTTGTAGTTAGGCCGCTGCCACCATGGCTGAACAACAAGGTGGAAGCTAAGAGGTGGGAGCGCACATCTTCCATTACCTGTCTGAAGGTTGACATGCACACATGGCCCATGTGGCATGTGGCCAATGCGGCATGTGGCCCTTGTGGCATGTGGCCCATGTGGCATGTGGCTCATGTGGCATGTGGCCCATGTGGCATGTGGCCCATGTGGCATGTGGCCCATGTGGCATGCGGCCCATGCAGCATGTGGCCCATGGGGCATGTGGTGGCAAGTTTTGGTAACAAAATGAATGGTAGATGGGTGTAGAGTATGTTATTTCCTCCTTCCATTACTGCATGGTAGAGGGAGGCACATACAATGCCAAGCAAGGAGTATGGAGGGAGGAGCACAGCCAAATGCAAAATGCAAGAAGTTAAGATTTCTGGAAGAAGAAGGCAAGTATGTTGGAACCATGACGAGGGTGCTCAAAGCAAATACAAGGCCCCATTTATCCTTGAGGCCCTTCTTTGACATGTACACAAGGTCTCCATCATGCTTTGGTGAGCCTCCTTTTGACAATAACAAAGACTTGCACTCCAATGCGGAGCGTGTCAAACATGTGGCGGACTATGGCTCAAATGTCAGTGCTATTGCCATGTCCTTCTTTTCATGTGGATCAACTCCACCACTCAACCCCTTCAGCCACTCAAAAACTTGCTTGATGCATGCCGCATTGGCTTGTGTGCTAATCAAACAGCCCACCCGCCACCCCTAGATGTTTTGAAAGGGCTCCTTCTAGGTAGGGTGGTATATCTCCAATATAGATATTTCCAACACTCCCAATATTGATATCAAAACATCCACAATGATATCAATATGAATATTGAGTCACTATCGACATCGGTATGGATATGGATACTGTCCCACATGTCATGGAAGGGCCCCCCTTTCTGGATCTATCAGATATTAGACTTCATCATTGATTCTTTGTAAAGGTCAATATCGTTATTGATATCCATATTGACCTCAATATCCAAACATTGGGCACGATATTGATATATTGACACCAGTATCAATATCAACATTGACTCCTCAAGGGTTGATGTTGATATTGAAATAAGCAACATCAATCCTTATAGTTCACTCATCATGCCAAAGGTGCCAATTTGTTTTTTCTTACCACTTGGTGAAAAACAAACCCAAGTTCATGGCAACACCTGCTCGCATTACATTAACCACCACTTAACTGAAAACACATGTACACATACATGTATGTATGTATACATAAATGTATATTTGCATACATATATGTATGCATATACATTTATATATAGAAGAAGAAAAGCCGGTGCCCCAGATGATAGAGCGGATGGATTACTCTTCTGCTGATTGGAGCAGAAGTGGATGCTAAGGTTGAACTCCCATCACTTGTAGTTGTGGACTCCGTTGCACTTGGCAGCGAGTTCTGGGACGGCAAGGAGAGGGCCGCCCATTGCGACAACGAAGCCATGTAGATAGATTAAGAGGTGGGTGGGCCGGGTAAGAAAACAGGTCAAAAAGTGAAAAGCGCCCAACTTTTTTTTTTTTTGGTGTTGTGATGGAAAGGTGGAGGAGGAGGCCAGCAAAGGTGGGAACCAGAAAATTTTGGAGTGGGAGCTCCGAGGATGAAACGCTTGTGAAAAACAAGGTGGGCAGAGATCTGCCGATGTCTGGCAGAGCCAAATGACAACCCGAAAATGAATCTTTTTATGATGGAAAGGTAGAGGGGGAGGTGCACTACAATCAGCTTAAAAGAGAATTTGGAGAGAGACCACCAAACACAAAACACTCGCGACGGAATTGGTAGGCAGAAAATTGCCGATGTCGAGGGAAATTCTGAAAATGGATTCTTTATAATGGAAAGGTATAGACACAGGCCAACTGCAATTAGCTCCAACAGGAATTGGCTTTGAAGAGCGGACGACAAAATGCTCGCGACAGACGTGTGATGGAGCAACGTGGTGGCGGTAGTGGAGAAGGTAGAGGGAGGCGATAGGAGGGTCACTTGAGCTCTAATGCTATGTCTGGAAATAGAACACAATGAATGTGTTTGAATGAATGAATGTTGATTGACAAGGGCTGCCTCTAGCCTAAGTAGCTAAACATCAAACGAAGCCAAGGTGGTGGTGTGAGGTGAGGTGGTGAAATGGTTGGGAGGTAAGTTGTTGGGAAAGTGTGGTGGTGAAGTGAGGTGAGGTGGTGAGATGGTGGGAAGGTGAGGTGGTAGGAAGGTGTAGTGGAGTAAGGTGAGGTGGTGAGATGGTGGGGAGCTGTTAGGAAGATGAGGTGGTGGAGTGAGGTCAGGTGGTCAGATGGTAGGAAGGTGAGGTGGTGGCAAGGTGTGGTAGTGCAGTGAGGTGAGGTAGTGAGATGGTCGGAAGGTGAGGTGGTGGGAAGGTGAGGTGGCCCAGATTGTGGGGGAGGATAATGTTGGGAATAAAGGGGTCGGGTAGCCTGTTCAGGATTTGAAGCAAGGAGGGACAGTCCCAAGATGGGAGAATGCATGGGCTAGGATAGGAGGACATGGCTGAGGTAGCCGAGGGAGGGGCAATGAGGCATGGTAGCCCACAGAGGGGCAGAGTGGTGAGTTGGCGTTTGGGGTAATGCTTATGGGGGGATTTGAATATGTGAAATGAGAAGCTAGAGGCTCAGATTTCACTTATAGGGTGCCTTCCTTGGCATCTCTCCATGGTCAAAGGCTTGGCATTTATGGGACCCCGCTCACCATCGCATTTTCGAGTCTTGAGACGCTCTCTTATTCTACGCTCTCCCCTACCACGACATGTCCGGCATTATTTCACTGGCCGCCAACTACGTTCCCACCTGTGTGACTTCCGGGTGGATGGAGGAGTCTCATCCTGCAGATGGATCCGTCCAGGCCTCCTCACCTGTGGTCTGGTCTCTTGCTGCTGACAATCCGGCCATCATGGCCGTAGGTCCACTAGCCTCATCGGTCCTAGTGCACAAACCTAATCTCGTGCCAGCATCATTCCCCTCTGGCACACTTGATGCTGTACAAGCATCAGTCCGCTCCACAACAGCTGATCCCTTGCCAACGTCAGCCTCCTTGAGCACACCTCATCCCATGTCAGTGCCAATTCCATCAAGCACATGTGATCCTACGATGATGGCAACATCCCCAATCACACCTACTGATGTGCCTACACCTGCTCATCCTCCGTGTGAGCTAGCACCTGTCCATGTTCCTCCTATATCCTCTTCCTTTCATTGTGAGTCCATAGCCCTTGCGGCTGAGGCCAGCCAGCCTACTCCGTGGCACGAGGTCAGGATCGGGCTACTCCCATCAGCCTGGTGGATGTCTCCAAGCACTGGACTCTAGGGCTCAAAAGATTGCTAACTTGGTGACAACACGTCCAACTCGTAGTGCTCAAAGTGGCGAGCCCGTCAGAAAGGCCCTTGGCCTAAGTTTCCAAGCAAACTACACTGATGTGCACCCAACATGTCCTGTCAATCACGAGTTGGTCTCCCAAGAGTTCTCATTCGCTTGCGATATTGTTGCCGACCTTATCGTGGTCAGACCAAGTTTGGAGGCATGTGTCTTAGCCACCCAGAGCTCTCCCTTGACCATGCGTGATCTAGGCATAGTGAAGGAGGCACAATTCACTCAAGATGCAGAGTTGTGGGGTGTTGCTTTTGAGAATGAGCTGGGAGCCATCTGTGAGCACGGTATCTATGAGCTTGTTGACTTCCCGCCTAGGCGGAATGTTATACAGGCTAGGTGGGTCTTTACCAAGAAGGTGAAGCCTTCTGGTACACTCGATTGCTACAAAGCTTGCTTGACGACCAAGGGATTCTCACAGGTTGAGGGTGTGGACCTCACTCACACCTTCGCACCCGTTGGTCGCATGACCACCACTCTCGCTCTGATCAGGGTTGTTTCTCACCACAATTGGGAGCTGCACCAGATGGATGTGAAGAAAACATTGCTCCATGGCACCTTAGAGGAGGAGATTTACATGGTCTAACCGCCTAGTTTCAAATTTGGTGACAAGGTTTGATGCTTGCGAAAGGCCTTGTATAGCATGAAACAGTCACACTTGTGTTGGAACCAAGAGATCATTGTATCAAGAATGTGTCCTGGTGTGCTCTGATCCACCTCAGTGTCCACGGCTGCTTAGTGCAAAGAGATTTCCAAGGGAGGTGTGTGCTTTGGACCGCCACAACACCAAGGGAGCAGAATTCTGGCACAATACAGGTTGCGGAAACTGAGAAGGACTGAAGACTATTAATGGTTAGCTGTTGTGGTGAGATCATATCAGAGTTTTATAGCCTGGTATCTGAGCCTTCCAAGGCATCCAAGCATGCTCAGAACGGAGAATTAGAGCCCCTGCCTTTGAAGTGACCCATGGTGGAACCGTCCATCATGCCCACAAACAGAAGTAACGGGATGCACTTTGCTGCTGACCAGTCAAAGCACCCTCCCTGACCCTCCAACATGGGGGAGGCTCTCCTACATCAAGGAGACTGCCCACGTCCCTTCCCTGATAACCAAGATGCCTTTACAGCCCATTGGAGTCGAACTCGGACCACCGGTGCTGGGATTATCCCGTCAACAATGACGGAAACCCAGATTCCACCCACCTACCACCCAAACTTTGGATGGGACTAACTTTTTTAATCATCAACCAAATCAAGCAAAGGAAAGCTTGAAATTGCATGGAAAAATCCATGGAGTCAAAATCTGCAATCATATCTCCCTAGTGGTCGAACCAAGAATCACGCAAAACGGCATCCATGAAAGGGGCACTTCTTAAAAATCTCTCCCGTGCATCTTTCATGCCCGATGCCTCATGCTCATCCACTCTTGCGCTGTCAAGCCCCTCACAACTTGTCAACCCAAGCCTTGGAAGGCTGATGACATGCCGATCCTGGGGTTGCACATTTGTCAAGCAGTCTACGAGCATGTGCTTTGTGTTGCAATGTTGCAGCACCACCTGTACCTTCTCCACCATGTCGCGT
This sequence comes from Penium margaritaceum, assembly GCA_023375785.1. Taxonomy (NCBI): domain Eukaryota; kingdom Viridiplantae; phylum Streptophyta; class Zygnematophyceae; order Desmidiales; family Peniaceae; genus Penium; species Penium margaritaceum. The sequence goes on along the minus strand of SZWC01013348.1, from coordinate 55,155 downwards.
GCATAGTGGTAGCGCACGTCGATGTGCTGCGTCCCCCTATGCCGTGTCAGGTTGTCGACCGACCAGATGGAGCCGATGTTGTTGAACCACCGTAGGCTCCTGCTGTGGTACGCTCAGCTCCCCCGGCAATCTGCGGAGCCACGCCGCTTCCTTGACCGCCTCTTCTAGCGCGATGTACTCCGCCTCCACTATGGAAGTGGAGACGTAGTCCTGCTTCCTGGTGCACCACGAGACCACTGCACCTGCGAGGAAGAACACGTAGCCAGAAGTGGACTTCCTCCCATCCACATCGCAGGTGTAGTCTGCATCAGTGTAGCAGACCAGCCGCAAGGGGTCTGACTTCCCCTTTTCGTCATCCATGCCGCGTTGCTTGCAAGTACCGGAGGATGCACTTTTCCGCCTGCCAGTGTAGTTGCCGAGGGTTGGCCACGTACCTGCTCACCTGACCCAATGCGTAGGCCTGGCCCGGCCGAGTCGCCACTATGGCATACATGAGGGTGCCTATCATAGATTGGTACGGCACCTCAGCCATGTCCTCCTTCTCCTCTTTGGTTTGCAGCCCCATCGCCACACTTTTCTCACAACTCGTAGAGACTGGACAGCCTACTAGTTTACAGTCCTCCATGACGTACTGCTTTAGGACCCCGGCCACGTACTTGGCCTGCCCTAGCTCAAGCGTGCGCGCCCTCTAGTTCTGCGTTATGCTCACCCCGAGGTAGTACTCCAGCTCTCCCATGTCTGTCACCTTGAATCTGATGCTCAGCTGCTCCTTGAGCTACTGCAAAGCCGCAAGATCTCATGAGCACAGGATCAGATCATCCACGTAGAGTGCCAAAATCTGATGGAGTCCCTTGCTACGCCGCATGTTCACGCTGTGGTCCGGCTCACAATGCTTGAAGCCGAGCTCCACCATGTAGGTGTCCATCTCTTGGTATCAGCACTTGGGTGCCTGTTTTAGCCCGTACAAGGCCTTGCGCAGCTTGCACACCTTGTCCTCAGGTACATCCACCCCCTCCGTCACCTCAAGGTAGATCTCCTTGTCAATGATGTCATTTAAGAATGCCGTCTTGACACACATGGTGGATATCCATATCCTTTGCAGTGGATAGTGCGAGGATCATCTAGATGCTTGTGAACTTGGCGATGAGTGCAAACGTCTCATCATAGTGTTTGCCTTTCGACTGCGTGTACCCCTTTGCCACTAGCCGCGCCTTGTACTTCTCCACCTTGATGTCCTTGTGCTTCACCTTGAACACCCACTTGGAGCTGATCACCTTCGTCCCCTCAGGCCGATCCACAAGCTCCCAAGTGCCGTTCTCAGCAAGGGACCCAGGTTCATATTCTATTGCTTCATCCCACTGCTGTCCATCAGGTCATGCAAACGCCTCTTGCACAGATGCCGGCTCTGTTGTGGCTGCCATCATGCACCGTACCATGCTGAACGATGGGCCCGTGCTTGCTTCGTACCTCTTTGCCTCATTCCGCTGCCTCCGGCTACGACGTGGTGACCTTGGCAACGCCGGCTTCTGGTCCTCCTGTTGCTCTGCTACAACGTTGTCTTTGGCCGCGGGCTTCCTCACGTCAGCTGCCATGTCTTGAGCTCCAGCGGCACCTGCACTCGCTGCACTGCCCTGTTGCACTCCGGCGCCATCGTCCTCCAAGGGATTGACTTTTCCAGCCGCCGGCTCCTGCTCAAGTTCAAGGAGTTGGAACCACTCCCCTTGCTTTGGAGATTGCGTCGCATCGATGTTGTCGATGCTACTGTAGTAGCTCTGCTGCTCATCAAACATAACGTTGCGGCTGGTGATGACATCCTGCCATGTGGTTCGAAGAGGTGGTATGCCTTGAGTGCACTCTCGCACCCGACGAATGTGTACGCCTTTGCACGCGGGTCCAGTTTGGAGTCTTTTCTTTGCGCGGCCTGCACCAACGCGTGTATCTTGCACCCGAATACCTTCAGGTGCACCATGCTTGGTTAGCGCCTGTTAATTCTCTTCGGTACATGATTCCCCTCTGATATGGCCATGAGGTTGCAGGGCCTGCTGACACAAAGAGTATAGGCGACGCACAGTGAGCACACGCGCCACCACAGACGACTTCTCATTCGGCTCCATCCGTGCTCGCCTCCCTCCTGCCAGCAGTGCCCTCGCTCTAGCCGCCTAGATGGTAGCTCTTTGCTCATCTAGGTTTGCTAGTGCTACAGTGCCCAGACATACATTAGTCCATCATGCAACTTGATGTTACTTTTTTCAGACCTAGTTAGGCTCTGAACTCTGAATTAGGTTAGGTTGTGGTTGTGTGGCTCGAGTGGCATTTTGCCCTCGCAGTTGGTGGGTGCCTTTGAGCTTCGCTCACCGGCCGATGGGTGAGCTTGAATAGCGAGCTCAGCCTGTAGGTCTCCTCTCCCTCTAGCCCGAAGCCATGGCGGATCTTCATGGCCGCCTGCGATAACCCGGACCTAGCATCCTCATTCCTCAACCGTTTGACCTGGGAATTGTCACATTGGATTCCTCTTCCTTCTCTTAGCGTCCGCTCCACACCTCCTACGGTGTCTTCCAGCTGCCCTTCCCCTTCAGCACTGCCATTGGGATGAGGTTGGTGATGTAGCACGTCGTACTAACGGCCTCGGCCCACAGGTTCCATGGTACTTTAAAGTCCACAAGCATCGTCCGCGCCATGGTGAGTAGCATCTGGTTTGTACGCTCCGCCACACCATTAGACTGCGGTTTGTACAGAGTGGGCGGCTGCCACTCAATCCCCTGCTCCTTTAGTCATCCCCCGCAGCCCATATACTTACTGCTATTGTTGCTGCATAGCGCTCTAACCTTGCGGCAGTCTGGCTCTCCACTGCTGCAACATACTTCTTCAGCCGGTCCAGCACATTGCTCTTCTGTTGCATAAAATAGACATACATTTTCTTGCTGCAATCTTTGATAAAGGTGACAAAGTACCGCGCGCCTCCAATGGACGGCGTCTTGATCGGTCCGCACACATCATTATGCTTGACCTTGAGCAGGTTATCGGCCTGTCGCTTTGCGTCTTCAAACAACTTGCGCTTCGCCTTGCCCACGATACAAGGCTTGCACATATGCTCTATGTAATCTGTTGCTACGTCTGTTGCACCGGTGATATTGAGTTCGCAAACCATGCCGCGCTTCACCATCTCCTGCACGGCTGCGGCCGACAAATGTCCCAGCCACCATTGCCACAGCTACAGGTCCGCTCCCCCATCGTTAGCGAGGTTGACGGCACATGCTTGCGAGTCTACTGTGTCAGCCCAAAAGGAAATGACCTTTGTGTTAAGGATGTAAAGTCCTCCCTGGCACTTCTCCTCAAGCACGACCTTGACACCGCCTTCCATCCGCACGACTGTACCTTTCCTGCGGAAGAGCACTTCATACACGTTGTCCGTCAAGCGGCTGACACACAAAATTTCAGCCAGGCCGGGAACATATTTCACATTTTGAATGACCTCCTGCACCCTTTACCACCAACCACCACCTCCACGTCCATATCACCTTGGCCAGCCACAGGTTTGACCTTGTCATTGGCGACCACCATGGACTTGGCAGACTTGCTGTAGTTCATGAACCCCACCTTCTTGACTTGGATATGCTCCTCCGCACCTGAATCAAGGCACCGCTGGCTAGCACCCTTCAGGTCATGGTTCTTAGTGCCTTTGAGGAGCGCCTTCTCACCTTTGGTACCTTCTCGCCTTTGCCGCCAGTCTGCACCTCTTCCGGACACTCCTTGGTCCGATGGCCCTCCTTGCCACAACTATGGCACGCACCTATCTTGGCGCCCTTCTTGTCGCCGCCCTTGTTGCCGCCTTGTTTGCCGCTGCTCCTGCCACCCTGTGTTATGGTGACCAGAGCACTTGAGGATGGCGAGGTCTCACCACCGCTGTGACCGTGCACTTCATTGCCGATGTACTCGGTGACTACACCATGGGTGAGTTTATCTTCCTCCCAACCTCCCAATACGGTGAGTGGAGGGTTTCAACTGTCGGATAGAGGCATGAGGAGCGCCATTGCCTGCATCTTTGTGTCAATATTTCATCCCACATCGTTGCATTGTGAGGCAAGAGACTCGATCTGCTGAATGGTGGAAATGACATCCTCACCCTCCTCAATCCTCACCATCAAGAGGCCTTTCGTTACGAAGTTCTTGTTTGCTAGGAATGTTGATTGGTGGATGGAGCAGAGCTTCTTCCATGCATCGGCTGCTGGCTCGCAACCATGAATATAGCCCCACTCAGGTTCATGCAGCATCGACAATAGGAGCATCAGTTCCTCCGTGTTCTTCTTGGCAAAGGCCGTCTTTTCCTCATCCGTTGCGCTCGCATCTTGAACCTTTGTGCCCTTCATAAGCTCCAGCAGTCCCTTGTACGCAAGGTGGATCTCAAAATGCGACTGCCATAGCCCAAATCCAGGGCCGTCCATGTACTTTTGGATGGGAGAGGAATCTGTCTTCTGCACCATCATGCAACTGTGCTATGGACAGTCTCAAACTGTGACGATGAAGTCGCCCAGAGCGACAATCCCGTGTGTTGCGAAAGTCGTGAACGTGTTGGCAGGTAGATCAGGGCCTTGGGCCCATAACCTTTGTCAAGAATGTATCCTGGCGTGCTCTGATCCACATTAGTGTCCACAGTTGCTTAGTGCAAAGAGACTTCCAAGGGAGGTGTGTGCTTTGGGTTGCCACAACATCAAGGGAGAATGTAGGTTGCAGAAACTGAGAAGGGATGAAGAACATTGATGGTTAATTTTTGTGGTGATATTTCATCAAGTTATCATAGCCTCTGATCTGAGTTTTCCAACACATCCAAGCATGGTCAAAACGGAGCAGTAAAGCCCCTGCTACGGCCGTTGAAGTGATCCATGGTGGAGCCACCCATCATGCCCATGAAGGGAAGTGACGGGAGCCACTTTGTCGCCGACCAGTCAAAATTGTCCTCCCTGGCCCTTCAACAAGGGGGGGAGGCTCTCCTATCGCAAGGAGACCTCCCACGTCCCTTCCCTGATGGCCCACGTGCCTTTGGAACCCATTGGAGTCGAACTCGGACCACTGGTGGTGGAATTATCCCATCACCAATGACGAACACCAAGATTCCACTCACCTACCACCCTAACTTCGGATGGGGCTAATGTTGTGAATTCTCAGCCAAATCAAGCAACTGAAAGCTCAAAATCGCATGGAAAACTCCGGGATGTCCAAATGTTCATTCAGATCATACATTCAACAACTCCCTAGTGGTCCAACCAGGAATCACGCAGAACGGCATCCTTGACAGGGGCACTTCTTAACACATTGGAGAGTGATGCAGACCCGTCCCTCTTTCTCAGACGGACAGTTGAGAGCTTCACAGTCATCCTGGTCTAAATGGACGACCTCTTGATTGCGTCTTCTTCTATGGATGTCATGAATGAGGCCAAAGCAATCCTTCAAGTTGCTTTCAAGATGAAAGACCTTGGTCTTGCATGAGATAGAGATCGTACGTGACTGTCAGCGGTGGACACCCTTGCTGCATCAGCCATATTACGCCTGTATTGTGGTAGTACCAATGGCTGCTCACGTAACGGGAGTAGCCACCAACGGCTGCTTGCGTAGCAGCAGCCGCTATTGCGGCTGCTGCTTGCATAGCAGCAGTCGCTGTTGCGGCTACTGCTGCTGCTGCTCCTACTAATACTGTTGTTGCTTTGGCTACAACTGCTCGCGCAACAGCTCCACCACTGCTTAAGCTTCTGCTGCTACTACTTGGCTTCAATTGCTACTACAAGTGCTGTTGGCGGTGACAGGCAATGCAATAGCCACACATGTAGTGGCCCTGCACAATGGCAGCTGCAGCGGCTATGACTTGTGGTCGCTGCCATGTGTAACGACTGTAGCTTCCATCGTTCTTGCTGCCGCTATAGCTGCTGCTGTGTGGTGATGCGTGCGGAACTTGTGGCGGCTGCTGCTGCTGCTGTTGTTGTTGGAACGCATTGGTTGCTGCGCCAGCTGCTACTATCACCACCGCAAGGGCATAATGCATCGATGGCTACTAGAGTAGCACTCTGACACTATTCTGGTTGTGCCGGCCTCAAACGCTGTCACCACCAAACATCACCAACAAGATGGCCACCGCGATGAGGGAAGCTGTCAAAAAAATGGCAGCATTCTCCTTCCGGCTCTGCCGGAGGACTGCTTGACGTGAGCCCTTAGCTCAGGGCTTCCACATTGCCACAACCTGTACGCCCCACCAAGCCCAACCTAGCCCAGCCCAGAAGAATCTGCCACTGCGCTCGTGTGCTGTACGGTGGAGAACAAGGGTAGTCTCTTGACGGCTCTGATCCCATGAGGGAATGTGATAACCCTCCTAGCAAGGTCTGACGGGAGGGAGCACATTGTGTGGAAGAGAACGTGACAGACGGCACTGGATTTAGTCAAGGGACAGCAAAGATATATTTGAAAGAATGTGAGATGTTAGTTTGAACAAACAAGAAATTGTGTACATGTAGTCTCATCCACATGCTCGCAACTAAGTGCACGAGTCAAACCAACCAGTTAGAAAATAGACTATTCCGGCTACCAGCTCCAAAACAATAGCAAAGGAGAACCTGAAAGCCGTACAGGCTCCTTTCTTGTCTGAATGAAAAACCAAAAGAAGCTTCAAGTGTGGAAACAAAAACTCTGCGCAACTCTATCATGAATGAGCAAGGAGAGTGCCATTGACAAAATCAACCCTGGGAGGTGGTCATGGAAAAAACTCTAGAGAGAATGTGAGGGTCCGTCGGCTCGAGCTTATGCTGTCAACGCAGCCATTGAGTGTCCCGGCATACGAGCAAGCCATTGCGACAAGTCCAAAAGTCATCGTGACTGACACACCAACAAATCCACCCATCAGCAGCTGCCAGCCAGCTGCCATTGCGTACGAGTGCTTGCTAGGGTGCTCTAAAGTTTTTCTTCAGTAGCTATACTTTTCTTGGTGGACTTGCTCTTGAGCTTGAATTGCATCTTTTGCATTGTGTTTCCACTTATCCATGCTGGACCTGTGCTTGTGACCAGTCATAGCGTCTGGCTCAAGGTATTGCATATGTAAGATCAAACAATGTTACGTTTGTATGCCTATGCGCCGAGTTACGGCCAAAACAGTGGTTTTGGGCCGGTTTTAGGGAAAACTGCCACTGCGGCGTGTGTAACCAGCCGTGTGTCACGGTAGGTATTTAAGTTGTGTTCTTCAATTTCCCTTTCTCTGTTTTTCTTATGAGACTCTGAGCGTATCCACTAGCCCAATCCTTGTTGTTTCTGCACCCACCATTTGTGCTAGTGCGATCACTGGACAATGTTGCCCCATCAATAACAGCATCGCTAAGAAATTTCCGAGTAGCTTCTCACTTTGTACTGGTACCTTAGGCAACCCAGTACTAATTGATCAATTCTTTTTTGACCCTTTGTCAGACATGTGTATCTTGCATGTGTGGATAGTGAGCTATGGTGTGACGAGAGAGTGGAACAATGTGGGACGGAGAACCAAGATTGGCTGAGCATCATGCACAGATTTCCACACGCAAGAGAAAGATGAAAAAAAACGAGTAACAAGCCACAAAGCTGGTAACGAGCGGTCGAGTACGTGACGTGGAGATTGGCAAACTCCTCCTCGCTTGCGCTTCGAGGCACAGGAAGCCCTCAATCTCGGACCTGCTGGCCGAATTATCCTGCGGGCCTGCAGCATGACAGGAGTGTGCCGAGACAACCTATGTGTGACAAACCCGGGTGCTCAGCCCCCCCCCCCCCCCCCCCCCCCCCCCCCCCCCCCCCCAAAGCAGTAGCACTAGGAAACCTAGTGTTCATGCTACGACAAACATGTGTCTATGAAGTACTTCTGTCATGGGCCACAATGAGAATGTGCATGGCTCCACTTCTTGTGCACGTGTCACCACGAAGGATGCTATAGCGCCGGTGCTAGCATTACTCCATCATCAGTCACCTGCATCAGTGAGGTGAGTGTGCACCGAGGCCAGAGGTAACGAAGTGTTTTTGGTTCACAAACTTACACTCCCCCATGACCCACAGTTGACACACACAAACACAAGCTCACAGACACCACATGTGTCACAAGATGTGACTGATGACTGTACACACACACACACAATACAACCATTCATTCAGGATCACCACAAAGACACAACAGTCCCACTACATGCACCGCTGCCTTGAAGACATTGCTGCTGAGTGCCTTTGTCAAGAATTCAGCTCTCTTTTGTCATGTGTCAACCCAAACGATCCGGACATCACCTGGAGCAACGCGCTCACGCACAAAGTGATGCTCAACATTGATGTGCTTCGTGCGTGTGTGATGCAGGCCATCGTGTTCCGCCTTGGTGCTTTTGTTGTCACAGCGCAATGTGATGCAACAGATAGGAACACACAGTTGCAAAAATGAACAACATAGCCAAACACTCTCACACGTGTGAGCGCCAAGAGCAACATACTCAGCCTCATTGGAACTACATGCCACACAACCTTGTTTGCCAGATTTCAACGATACAGCGGTGCCTCCGACAAGGAAAATGTAGCCTGTATGGCTGCGAGCATCTGTGTCATGGGCCCATTTACCTTCTGTGCAGCCATCGACTACGACTGATGGTTGTTCCCCATAACACATACCGGTCCGGGCGGTGGAGAGGGTGTACCTGACAACACGCAATGCAGCCTCCATGTGTCATGCCCTAGGGCATTGAGAGAGTTGGACCAGGCTGTTCACAAAGAAGGCGACATCTGCCCTGGTCGTTGTCGCTAGGAAAATGAGCGACCTGATGACACGGAGATAGTCCATCATGTTGAGTGCCTCCTCTAGCTTAGAGACGTCCAGTGTCTTCAGTAACCTATGCCCAGCTAGTGTCATAGGCATCAATGTTGTGGGAGTGGACTCAAGCAGGGAGGCAAAGCTCTCCCCTAGACTGCGAACGTACACAGCGTGGTGCACATGAAGAGCGCAATGCTCAAGCTCCATGCTCAAGAAGACACAAGCAGGCCCAAGGTCTTTCATCTTGTACATGGACTGTAGGAGGTTTTTCAGTGACCTGACAACATCTTGGCTATGCGATTCTATCAGCGGGTCGTCCACATAGACGAGGACAACCACCAACGGCAGAGAAGGTGGAGTGACAAAGAATGAAGGATTTACCATATTGCGTCAGTACCTTCCTTTCTCAAGGGTGGATGTGATCTCCTAGTTCTAACGCCAAGGTGACTACTTCACACTATAGAGGGCCTTCCACTGCCGTCAGACTCTGTCAGTTCCATCGGAGAAGCTTGGAGGCTGAACCATGTACATCTCCTCATCCAGCTGTCCGTGTAGGAATGCATTGTTCACTTCCATCTGTTCAAGCTCCCACTCATGGTGAGCCACGAGACTCAGCAACACTTTGGCAGTGGTGTAAGGTTTGACCGGCGCAAATGTTTTATTGAGGTCAATGCCTGGGACCTAGTAGAACCCCTTTGCCGTGAGCCTCACCTTGTACTTTTCCAGTACACCATTAGGTTTGTACTTCTGTTGGAAGACCCAACAAGCGTCAATGGCCTTGCGATCGGGTGACAAGTCAACTAAATCAAAGACAGTGTGGCCATCCAGAGCGTTGATCTCATCATGCATGGCGGCCTCCCACTGTTGGACGTTAATGGACGCGCATGCTTGACGCACCGTGGTTTGCTCAGGTGGTCGATCTGTGCTGACACAGCGTGACACTCTGTAATGTTGCTAGAAACAGCCACCTCCAATGCGTGTGCATGCTCTGAGGCAAGGAGTGTATAGGCAAGAGTAGAGCTGGGGTGGACAACCCCTGTGGCCAAACCCAAGGCATCCATGCCATTAGGGAGGATAGGAGGATGTCCCGTCTGAGACTATGGGGGGCGTGCTGGGGCCGTAGTGCCACACATTGGGGGAGCACATGAAGGCGTCTACCTTGGACAAAAGGGGAGGCAAGAGCAGGAGCAGTGGTGGCCAGTGGTGGAGGTGGAGTGGCCACATGAGAAGGGGAAGAGACACGTGAGGTGGCGACTGGAGGTGTGATCGGACTGGACAGAGAAACGGGTGAGGACATCGCCGCTGGCTGGACAGAGTCCGTAATAGGAGATGACAGGGCTGCAGGAGGTGCTAGAGGACGGATAAACTATGGGTCCATGACCGGACGACGAGGACTGTAAACTCGGTACAGGATCGGACGACGATGATTGCAACGAGGATGGGAGCTGCAGTGCAGCAGTATGGACTGCAAGGATGGCAGGAATGACTACTTCCCCCCCCAGCTGAGAGAGAGGCAAGGGAGAGGAGGTAGGGGGCAAGCGACTGAGGTCACAAAGGAAGACAGACTGAAAGAACAGGGCATCGTGAGATTTGATGACGTGCTAACAGATGGGATACCAGAAACGCCAGGCCTTAGACTGGGAAGACACACCTAGAAAGGGGCACAGGCGGCCACGAGGAGACAATTGTTTTTCACACAAATCCTTAGGGAGCCAGACGAAAGCAATATTTCCCCGGAGCCGAGCGAGGCAAAGGTCAACGCGAGTATCACACCAGCGCTCAAAGGGAGTGACTGTATGGGGAAGATGACCATGAGGGATGCGGTTGCCTCAAAGGCAAAGAGCAGGGACAGGCCACACTCGGACAAGAGGGTGTGGACGCCGTCAGCTTGTGTCCGATTTCAACGCTCAGAGACACCATTCAATTGGGGTGTGTATGGAGCAAAGGTCTCCAAACACACCAAGCAGGAATCAAGGAGGTGGGCGGTGGGACCAAGGAACTTACCACTACAGTGGCTGCAAAAGACGCGCAATGACCGCTACCAGGCGTGTTCAGTAAGATCAAGCCGTAGTGTTGAAGAGGAAGCAAACGTTACTCTTCTGTGAGACATCATTGGTGAGGCATAAGACATAGCGAGCAATGTCACCCAAGAGGTCATGGGGCGGACACCCAACGAAACCGTGAGACATCATTGGTGAGGCATAAGACATAGCGAGCAATGTCACCCAAGAGGTCATGGGGCAAAAGACCCATGACATCCACATGGATACCATCGAGCGGGTGGGAGGACTGGGAGTTAGACAAAGAGGAAAGGGAGCGATGCATTTTTAATTGTATACAGTCAAGATAGTCAGCGGGGAAAGGGGTAGGAAAGTCAGACGGTGAGAGACCAACAGCAGGCTGAAGACAACGCATACTGTGAACGGCATCACTATGGACATGACCAAGGTGGTGATGCAAGAGACAGACAAGGTCAGGAGAGAGGGAGGGAGCAACATGAGTGAGGGAAATCCTTAGCAAGGAAGAAGAGGAGGAGGGATGCAAGGGAACACGGTAGAGCTTGCCACACTGCACGCCACAACAAGACGGCCAAAGGGGCGCAAACCGATAGTGTCAACACCACGACTGGCAGTGAATTCCACACCTTGGTCATCGAGAGACGACACAGACAGCAGACTGAGTTCTAGCGAAGGTACGTACAGAACGTCAGGCAAGTAGAGGGCACCACTAGGACCGACAAAACGGAAAATGCCAACGCCCTTAACGGGAAGCAACTGACCAGACCTAGTACAAACGAACCGGAAAGAACCAACGGGACCCAAAGATACAAACGAAGTGCGGAAAAACGTCATGTGGTGGGTGGCCCCAGAATTGAGGACCGAAAAGCCACTGGAGACACGCACAAAGGGGAGAACACCAGAGGTGGTGACCGTGCCAATGGAAGACAGAGAGGAGACAGGCAACTCAGAGAGGGAGAGACAACAAGGCAGGAAGACAGACTCTCAGCGCTCAATCCATGGTCCAGACATACTCAACGAGCCAGGAACGTGACCGGGGGATACCCACAAAGGACATTGTCCGTCTGAAAAACTAGACCTTTGGCCGGCGATGCAACACTCTCACCTTCCTGATCGCGAAGGCGCAAAAGCTGAAGAAGGCACTACTCTAGCTGGCGCTCCCAAGCACTGCAATCACCGTCCACTGACGTTGGTGGGGCCAAAGTAGACGCGCTTGAGGAAGAAGGAAACCACGGTGGCGCAGTATACGCAAAGGAAGGAGGACATGCATAAGTGGGTGCACCAGATGGAGGATTCCAACCCAAGAGGTAGGAGCCACGAGGTGGAAATGAATGCACGCCAGTGGTGGATTGGGCATGAGCAGAGGTGGTGGCAGATGGAAGCAAAGAGGCTGTGGAGATGGAGGTTAAAGTCACCGAGGAGGAGCTGCATGTGGGAGCCCAGTGAGCACACATAGCCCTAGCCAGACAAAGATCGTCTGGAGGGGTAGGGCAGGAACGGGTAGAATGCTCGGAGGAGCCACAGTTCTGGGACACCACGGCGTCAAGAGCCCAAGATGAAGAAGCGATGCCCTTGTCTTTCCCCTTGCATTTTCCCTTACCCTTGCCCTTCCCACGGCCCTGGGAGGCAAGGACGAAGGTAGTAGAGGACGAGGTAGAAGTGGAGAAGGAGGACAAAGGAGCAAAGGAAGAGGCGGGTGAGTGGTGGTGAGTGCAGCAACACCCGTGACATCAGAGCGGTGGAGTCGCTAGTTCTAAAGGCTAGTCCACCAGGCAGCAAGGCGCTCGGAGGTGAAATCCCAGAGAGCCCCTACCTCAAGCAGCAACTTTGGTGGAACTGGCTATGAGGAAAGGCACTGCAGCTCGTCCACTTTGATGTCACAAAGAAGTTCGGACAGCTCCGGGATGAGGCTGTTGACCATGGTGAGGATGGAAGAGACCTGGCCAGGTGCTGCGTCATCAAGTTCGCAAAGGAGCTTGAGACTTTGAGCCTAGTAGACATCACCAGTCTCGTCAACACGCATGAGAAGCGTGTTGAACTGGACCGTTAGCGTGCTGTGAGCGGCTTGGCCAGTGATAGCGGTGCGAAGACGCAGCATGCCATGTGCGCCGACAGGGTCGGCCAGACGTTGAACAACAAGGTGAGCATTGAATGTGCGGACATCATTCATCAGCAACTCAAGAGCAGTAGCGATGGGGGCGTGCTCAACATGGGCAGAATTAGCAGCAAGGGGAGTGAAGGTAGAAATAGCTGGTAATTTTCCCACAGTTGCTCCCCATGAGCCCAGGCACTGAAGTGCACCTCCCCTGAGGAGAAGGTGAGTCCAAAGGAGAGGGAAGGTGGCTGCAAGAAGAATTCATGCTGGCGGGACGCACGACGAGGGGCAGCTGCAGTGGGGTGACTAGTTTGAGCAGTGGAAAAAGTACTAGAGGAAAAGGGTGTGCCAGCGGCGAGAGTGGCATTGGCACCAGCATCAGCAAGTGGGACAGCAGACACGGCAAGGAGGCAACGCAAGACCATAGCGGCGACTTCATCAGCAAAGGCTACACGATTGTCCTCTGCCAGCTTAAGGTGATCTTTAGCTTCCTGGTGAGCCTCACGAGTAAGAGCCAGCTGACGCTGAAGGCCAACAATGACTGAGTCATCGTCACCAGGCATGGTGACGACATGAGGGCTTTGCCCGACAAATTTGGCTAGAGTTTCCCCAGCCCCAGTGGGTGTGGGAAATTTGGGGTTGCCTTAGGCAAGGAGGTTGAATGCTACAAGGCAGCCCTTCCCAAGTCAAACAGGACAAGCCCTCGTAGAGAGAATAAGGGACGATGGCAGGGGACAAAAGAACGCAAGAGAGAGAGAGAGAGAGAGAGAGAGAGAGAGTCATGCAGTGACAGGAGGTGACAGATTGCGTAGAAAGGCTAAGAGAGGTGAAACTGCAGCTGCAAAGGTAGCGGAGAGAATGGCAACGGTGGAGGCGAATGGTACCACCAGNCAAGGCAGCCCTTCCCAAGTCAAACAGGACAAGCCCTCGTAGAGAGAATAAGGGACGATGGCAGGGGACAAAAGAACGCAAGAGAGAGAGAGAGAGAGAGAGAGAGAGAGAGAGAGTCATGCAGTGACAGGAGGTGACAGATTGCGTAGAAAGGCTAAGAGAGGTGAAACTGCAGCTGCAAAGGTAGCGGAGAGAATGGCAACGGTGGAGGCGAATGGTACCACCAGAGCAAACGCTCCAATGACAAAAGCAACACTGAGGGTGGTGATGACTGCCGTGATGGAGATTATCGTTGTGACTAAGCTAGAGGCGGAGGATGGAGTAGATGTTGTTGTAGTGATAGTGGCGGACGTCAAGGTGCGGACTAAAGCTGCCGCTATCGCAGATTTAGCTGAAGCCGTCGCTCATGCAATGGTAGACGCTACTGAAAAAATCTATGTCCCTATGTCAGCAACTCCTGCAGCAATGGGACTGACGACAACCGTAGCCTCTATTGCACGCCCTACTGGGGTCAAGGCAGGTGCACAAGAGGCTCTAGCGGCTATGGTAAACGTAGCGGTTGCTGATGTAGTTGCATCTATTATTGCTGCATTCATTCAAGTGAGGGCACTCACAAGAGTAACAACATTTTGAGTAAACGCAACGTACAGGCTAAGAGTGTCCTATGGCTGCACCCCCCCCCTCAAGGAGAAAGAGGTGGGAAGATACTTACCGGTCGGTGGTGAGAATCCCTCGCTGATGACGCTGTTGTGGACGCCCGGTCGCTACTCATGCGTTTGCGACATGTCATGTGCAGCTACCCTCCCTCATAGTAAGCACCAGGGAAAAGCACGCTGGGAGCGTCACGACAAGCAAGCATGGTGGGCACAACACCACCAAAGTGGTGAATGCAACAGAGCGTCGTTATCACTGCAGCAACCGTACTTCTGTTGCAGCTGCTATTGCTGTTGCCAACGCTGATGCTGTTGCAACTGATGTGGCGGTCAATGTAGATGCTGATGATGCTATAGCTTCTGCTGCTGCGTGTGTTGCTATTGCTGATGCTGCTGTTGATGCGGCTAACGTGGCTGCCAATGTCGCTGACGGCAATTTTGCTGCTGTAGCTCCCGATGGTACTGTTGCTGCTGCTGTGGCTGATGCTACTGAAGATGATGACAACGCTGCTACTGCTACTCCCGATGTTGCTTCTGTTGTGGCTGATGTGACTGTCAGCGCTATTGCTGCTGCGGATATGCTGGTGCTGTTGTTGCGGACGATGCTACCGTTGCTGCGGACAATGATGCTGCTATTGCGGATCTACTATTGTAGATGGGCTAGGAGGAACAACAACAGTCACAATGGTAATTGTGACTGTGATTGCTTGACAGTTGCCTTTATGGTTGAGGCGATTGTTGTGGCGTGTGCTGCTGCGAGTTCACTTGTCGCTCTAGCTTATGCTACTTGTACTTGGTGAAAAGATGGTAGTCGCATAAGAGGTGATTGCTGTAGTAGTTGGAGCTGACGACAATTTCGAGCAGCTCTTGCACTGAAGCTACAACTGCTACAACTATTGTAGCTGCTACTAGTGCCCAGATGCACTAACGGCTGCAGTTGCGGGAGCTACAGCTACCGACATGCGGATGCCACTTGCGCACTCACGTGGACACAGCAATCCCGCCCGATGACCCCTGAGACACGAGCACGAGGGTGGTGTGGCAGATGCAAAGATTGCATTTGTTTTGGCTATGAGAGAAGTGTAGGGAGGAGAGGTCCACGATTGGAGGCCACACACTAGGATGGAGTGGAATCCTCCTCCCTAAGGACGTCTACGACTATTAGAGAATGGCAGAGATGGAGGAAGCGGTGGCGGCGACAGTGTGGTGTCACACGCCAATAGCATCTCACGCACAGTGTTGTGCGCGATGCATTTCCCCTTCACACTGCTCTGATAGTATTTGATGGTGAGCTATGGTGTGACAAATGAGTGGAACAATGTGGGGCGGAGAACGAAGATTGGTTGAGCACCGTGCACGGAGATCCACAGGCAAGCGAGAGATGAGTAAAAACGAGTAACAAGCCACAAAGCTGCTAGCAAGCGGTCGAGTACGTCGCGAGCAGAGAGTTATGAGCTCCTCCTTGCTTGAACTTCGAGGCACAAGAAGGCCTCGATCTCAGACCTTCTGGCCAAGTTATCCTGCAGGCCTGCAGCATGACAGGAGTCTGCCAAGAAAACCTATGTGTAACAAACCCGGGTGCTCACCCTCCCTCCACCAAACGGTAGCACTAGGAAACCTAGTATTCATGCTATGAAAAACATGCGTCTCTGAAGTATTTCTGTCATTGGCCACAATGAGAATTCCCATGGCTCCACTTCTTGTGCACGTGTCACAACGAAGGATGTTATGGTACCAGCGCCAATGTCACTCCAGCATCGGTTACCTGCATCAGTGAGGTGAGTGTGCAACGAGGCGAGAGGTCACTACATGTGTGGTTCACAAACCATCAGCATGTGGCTGAGACTCGGACGCCCAGTTACATGTTGCGGAGTCTCAGGAGGCCTAAACTTGCCTAGCTTTGCTAGTCGGTGATGCTAGTGCATCACCCTAGAGTGTAAATGTGTTTGAGGTACATTGCATAACTTCTTGTCAGTCGAGATCCGAGCACAACGTGAAGTTACCCGGCAGCATCCTAGATTGGTTGCCTGTAACAGGGTGGGTGAGCACAGTAGAGCACAAGGCACGCCATGGATGCGGTAAAATGCTCACCTTTTAACTCAACTTACACCAATACAGATAGAGTAAGGGAGAGCGAGAGAGTTTGATACCTTTGAGCACACACTTGCACCGAACATCACGCTTGGGTGGGTACGTGCCGCCACCCAGGGGTCGAGCCCGACCACTCGGTTTCAAACCAAGTGTGGATACTCACAAGTGCACGGCCAAACCCGGCACGGTGGCCCCCTCAGGATCAGAACCTGGGAAATATGCAACTCCCCCAAAGCACTCAGAGTCAAGCAAGCATGATGCAGGGCAAGGCAATGAGAATGTACAAACCCAAGCATCTATCGCAACAAAGACAGAAAGTCATGCGATGGCAATGCATGTAGCAGAGGGCACTCCTGGGTCTAGCTTCCTCTTCATGACACTAGAGGCTCTAGTCATGGTGGGCTCACATGACGTCTCCACAGGTGAAACCATTGTTGTTTAATGCGCACATGTGTGTGCATGAAGTGGGAGACAAGAGGGCATAGAGATGTTAGTGGCCAACAAACTTCGACACTCCCCCATGACCCGAAGGAAAACAACCACACACACATGGAGATGGAACCAAGGAATGATGAACAGAAACACCAGAGATACACCATACAACTCAACCTGGGTCATGGGGATAGATTAGACCAACAGCATGAACAACACTTTTGAAGAATTTTTGGCTGAGGGCCTTAGTGAGAAAGTCAGCTCTCTGAGACTGTGTATCCACCCAAGTAACTTGGACAACGACAGCAGCAATGCACTCGCAGAAAAACTGATGCTCCACGTTGATATGCTTGGTGCGTGAGTGGTGCATGAGTGCATGCCACTGTTTTGGGCAATGGCCTTTTTCCTTTGACTATCACACCGCAGAGTGATGCAATGGATGGGAACACACAACTGTTGCAACAGAAGACACAACTAGACAGCCTCACACGCACCTGAGCCAAAAACAAAATACTCAGCCTCAGCCATGTTGCAAGCAACACACCCTTGTTTGCCACTTTTCCACGAGACTGCAGTTCTATCAACCAAGAAGATGTATCCTGTTCTGCTGCGTGCATCAGAGTCGTGTGCCTAGTCTGTGTTCGTGAAGCCATCCAACACGTCTGAAGGTTGTGCTCAAAAGCACACAACGACACGAGGGGTGGAAAGTGTGTAGCGCACTACCCATAGGGCGGCCTCAAGATGGCCCTCACGGGGATACTAAGAGGATTGAGACAAGAAGTTTAGAGCAAAGAAAACATCAGCAAGCGTGGTAGTAGCAGGGTACATCAAGGAGCCAATGACACATAGGTAGTTGGTCACATTGATCGTCTCCCCCAGTTTGGCCAGTTCCAAGGACTTCAACACTGACTAGCCGGAGGGGGTGATAGGCGCGAAAGCTGTGGGAACTGTTGTGAGGAGGGGTCCAAAGCGCTCCTCCAAGATACAAACATACGCAGCTTAGTGAACGTGCAAGGTGCGATGTCTGCGATCACACTCTAGTTCCATCCCCAAAAACATACGAGCTGGACCAAGGTCTTTCATATTGCGTGCAACTTGGAGCAGGGACTTTGCAGCTGCGACATATGCAACTTCAGGAGAGGCAATGAGGAGATCATCTACATACACAAGGATGGCAACAAGTGGATTGGTGGTGGCACTGAGGAATATTCAAGATCCACGGAGCTTCCTTGGAAGCCTCCCTTTTCCAGGGTTGCTGTGATTTCTCGGTTCCACCGACGTGGGGAGGCCTTTAGGCCATACAGAGCCTTGCGCAGGTGCCACACTTGACTTATTCCATCAAAGAAACTGGGTGGCTACACTATATAGATTTCCTTGTCTAACTTGCCATGCAAAAAGGCATTGTTGATATCCATCTCCTCCAACTCCCACTCATGCTGAGCAACTAGGCTGAAGAGTTCCCTGGCTATTGTGCAGCGAACAATTGGAGCAAAGGTCTCAACAAAGTCAACACCCGGGATTTGTGAGGATCCCTTGGCGGTAAGACAAGCCTTGTACCATTTGACGGGGTTTTCAGGGTTTAGCTTGTGATGATACACCCATTTGGTTGCAACAGGGTGGGAGGTCCACGAGCTCCTACACACTATGCTTAGACAGTACCTCAAGATCGTCTTTCATGGCTTGCTCCCACAAGGGAGAATCAGAGGTTGTGCGGACTACCTGCACAGTCACACGTTCGGGCAAGAGAGGAGAGAGACTAGCAGCAGCAAAGCACGAGGCAACATACCCGGCTACAGACGAAGTGAGAGTTGAGTGAAACTCTTGTTCGATGAGAGAGTAGCAGGGTGTTGTGCTGGGATGCACCATAGAGGTAGCCACAAACAAGCCAGAGGTTACAAGACCAAGAGCACAGAGACCAGGGTCACCGGAGACAACAGGGTGTGAATGAGATGAAAGTACCATGAAACGACCACCACGTGTGTAGGGTGAGACTAGAGGGACAGACGCGACATGCGAAGACGATGCAAGAGCAGGCGCAACGGAGCGCGTGTGCACAAAGACTGAAATGAAGGAGAATCAGCGGTGGCAAAGGACTCAAAGAGGGCAAGAGGCACGGAGAGGGCAACAGGCTCAGAGGTAGATGAAGAGTCAGAGAGAGCACAGGGCTGAAGGGAGCCAGAGGGTGCAGGCTCAAAAAATACAGGGGACTCCAAGGGGGCAAGAGAGTCCAAAGGCACAGGGGAGGCAAAGGAAGGAGGCCCCAAAGAGGGAGAGAGTCCCAGGGGCTCAGAGGAGATAGGGGGTACCAAAGGATGCACAAAGGGGATAACAGAAGCCTCAGAGGGAAGAGGACCACCCCCACCCTGAGAGGACGGAAAGAGGGATCCACCGAAACGAGGAACATCACACTCAAATAAGTGCTCAAAGAAAAGAGCATCACAAGACTCAATGACACGACAACCGGAAGGATCCCACAAGCACCAAGCCTTGGAGAACGGGAAGATACTGAGGAAGACGCACAATCGGCCACGAGGAGATAGCTTACCATCCCATTGGCCCGCCGAAAGCCACACGGAAGCAAGACATCCCCAGACACAAGCAAGGCGGAGGTCAGCATGCTCGCCTATCCAGCGTTCAAAGGGCATGACAGTGTGAGGGAGATGGCCATGAGGGAACCGATTCCAGACCCATGTCATATAGGACATGGCCTCAAAGGCAAAAAAGGGAGACTGTCTTGAGGCGAAGAGAAGGGAGCGCACACCATCAGCAAGGGTGCGACTCCAGCGCTCTAACACGCCATTTTTTTGTGAGTTGTAGGGAGCAGAGGACTCAAGACAAACACCACACAACTCAAGGAAATGAGAGGTGGGACCAAAGAACTTACCTCCTCGGTTGCTCCAAAAGACACGCAACGGACAGAGGCAGGCGCTTTCAGACTAAGGGAGCCAGGACTCAAGGAGGACAGTGATGTCACTTTCATGACGGAGGGCAAAGACCCAGCGGTAGCGAGAGAAGTCATGAGTCAAGCACAGTACATAACAACCAAGGCCACCAAGGAAGTCCTCGGGTAAGAGGCCCATGATATCAGCATGGACGAGGTCAAGAGGATGGGAGGAAATAGACTCAGCAGTGGAGAACGGGGAGCAATGCATTTTGCCACTAGCACAGTCGAGGCAGGTAGAGGAGCAGGGAGGTGCAAATTTGGCAGGGTCAAGGCCGTGAGTAGGCCAAAGGTGGAGAAGCTGCTGGATGGCGGTAGTGTGTATGTGACAGAGGTGACGATGTAGAAGATCAGCATGAGCAAGAGACAGCGATGGTGCAACATGGACAAGGGCAGACGCAGCGGAACATGATGGCAACGTGAGAGGGACATGAAACACACAATCACAGCACACACCGCAAAGAACAATACGGCCAGAAGAGCTGAGAGCAATAGAGGCCAGGCCACGGCTGGACAAGAAGTCTATGCCCAGGTCATCAAAGGTGGTCACAGAGAGAAGATTGACCTAAAGGTCTGGGACATACAGCACATCGGAGAGGTAGAAAGTGCCCCCAGGACCGACAAAGCGAATGACACCAACCCCTTGGACAGGGAGAAGTTGGTTAGAGCGAGTGCACACAGAACGGACAGACCCAACAGGCCTGAAGGACACAAAGGACAAGCAATAGGAGGTCATGTGATGTGTGGCCCCTGAGTCAATGATCCTGAGGCCTAGGGATGCACGAGTGGAGGGGAGAACAAAACAGACAGCAATGGTGCCACGCGAGGAAAGGGGAGACGGGCCACCAAGACGAGTGAGGAACGTATGAGTCTGCCACTGATCAATCCAGCCACGAGCATCCGGCAAGACCCCCTGGACACCTCCAGATGCAACACCGCAAAGGGTGGCATCAGACTCACAATCAGGCACACGCAATTGGCCACTCACACTCTCACCTCCCTGAGAGCGAAGATGAGGTAGTTTTGCCAGGCGACGCTCAAGGGTGCGCTCCTTGTCACGGCGGTCAAAGGAGCGGTTGGATGAGCAATCGGAGAAGTGACCATCGTCATGGGCTCAGGGTGGTACGGAGTAGTGAGAAGACGGAGGACCGTAGTACGGATGTCCGGATGGAGGTGGAATCCAGCCCCAGGGACTGGCTGGGGGCGGTGATCACTGAAGAGGAGCAAGAGTGGTGGTGAGAGCTCAGGTAGAGGAGGAGGGCGAGGAAGATACAACAGTCACTGCCACTGCGGTCGAGGAGGCGGTTACACCCATACGTGCCCAGTGAGCACGCATGGAGGATGCAAAACGCGCATCATCACGAGGAGTTGGGCATTTGGGCGCAGAGTGACTAGTGGAGTAGCATTTTCAGCAGGTGACATCGAGGGTGATGGAAGAGGGGTTTTTCCCACCACGACCGTCCCCACGCCCCTTATTGCCACGGCCACCCCCACGACCGGAGCCACCACCCCCCCACGAGAAGGAGCTTGAGTGGGATGAGCTGTTGCATGAGAAGAAGAGGAGGAAGAGGAGGTGGCAACTGCAAGTCAGGAGGATGACAAGGTGGTGACAGCAGCGAGTACAGCACGGTGCTTGCACTTGCTCTACAAGTCGTTCCACCAATCGGCGAGAGGGGAGGCAGCAAAGTCATAGAGGGGCTCGCACCCTAGCGGGCAGTCCGTAGGGACTAGGGTAGCAGCGAGCTGCTCAAGCTGTGCCTGGGAGACGTGAAGGTAAAGATCAGACACCTCAAGAATGAGAGCAGCAACAATGAACAGGCAGGCCAAGAGGGGACCAGGAGCTTCCCAGCCAAAGTCACGCAGCAAGCGTAGACTGCGTACCCAATACTCGTTTGCACTCTTGTTTGCATGGTTTTGTAGTGTGTTAAACTGTACAATCAGAGCACTCTAGGCGGCATGCCCATTCACGATATCGTGGCGGCAAATGAGGGCATAGGCACCAATAGGGTCAGCAGGGGTGCCATGAGTGGGGGCGGCATTGTATGTTCCAATGTCGTCGAGAAGGCTCTTAGGCCCTGCATTGATGAGAGCCCACACGGCACAAGTGGCCTCAGCAAGCGGGGGTACAAACTTTGATTTGGCAGGGAAATAGTACTCCCATAGCAGTTCATCCTGGGCCCACGCACTGAAGCTCACTTCCTAAGAGATGAAGGTGAGCTTAGACGTGAACTGAGGTGGTGGTGGTGTCTCGAAGTCCCTCTGCCTAGCTGGGAGAAGAGCTTGTGCTAGAGCAGTTGCGGAGAGAGCAAGGGAGGAAGATCTGGGGACACCACCACTCAGAGGAACAGAAGAATCAACCGATGCAATCTCTTAAATTGGAAGAGCGGTAGCAAGCCCGGGTACAAGACGGAGACGCTCTATGACTAGTGTCATTGCAGCGGTAGCTAGTTCATGCTGAGCCTCACGCCCTGTTGGAGTTCGTCCTCAACCTTGCAACGAGCTGCTTGTGCCTCACAAAGGGCTACCTACAGGGCCTCTATCGTTTCCTCTAGTCCTGGCATGATGAGAAGGAGCAGGTAGTGGAGGTGGAAATGTGGGAAGGAGAGAGAGAGAGAGAGAGAGAGAGAGAGACACTTAGAGGAATGCGATGAAGTGAGGTGCAATGCAGTGCAGTATAGTCCAAGAGTACACCGAGCTAGTGGCAAGGCAACAAAGTCAAGAGAG
>SZWC01013347.1:11619-26369 GCA_023375785.1 Penium margaritaceum | reverse complement strand
GTGGAGAACCGGCCAACTGGGGCAAAGATCTGGTCATAGTCGACCCCAGGGACCTGGGCAAACCCCTTTGCAGTGAGGCGGGCCTTGTACTTGTCCAAGGACCCGTCGGGTTTCCACTTGCGCCGAAAGACCCACTTGGCGTCGATGGCCTTCCGACCTGGAGGAAGGTCGACGAGGTCGTACACGTGGTGCTGTCGGATAGCAACGAGCTCATCGGCGCAAGCAGCGTCCCAGTTTGCGGCCTCAGGAGAGGCTCGTGCCTTGCGAAAGGTGGCTGGGTCCTCCGGGCGTGCTGTGGAGCGAACTGAGAGAGCATGTGCCTCTCGCGCCCCAGGTGGGATGCGCGCAAGGGCAGCCACAACAGTGTGCCGATGCTCGTGATGGAGCATGGCGTAGCCCAATGCGGAGCCCGGGTGCAGATCTGCAATGATGGCCGAGGTGGTCAGGCCCAGGGCTTTGGTGCCAGGGTCCCCACTCACGACCGTGGGAGTGGAGGAGGCACGTGGAGCCACGGGGGGTCGAGGCGCCACCGAGCGCGGTGCGACGGTCTTCACGCTCACTGACGGCCTGGGTCGGAGGCTGCCGCCGGGGCCACGTGTGTAGCGTGACAAGGCGTGCGACGGCACTGAGTCTGATGGGCCAGTGGAGACGACTGGGGCTGTCGGCCCGGGGAGATCAGCGGACACGATTGGGGCAGCTGGCCCGGATGAACCAGCGGACGCGACTGGGGAGGCTGGCCCGGAGGAACCAGCAGACGCGACTGGGGAGGCTCGCCCGGAGGAACCAGCAGACGCGACTGGGGCAGCTGGCCCAGAGGGACCAGCGGACGCGACTTGGGCAGCCGGCTGAGAGGGACCAAGGAATGTGTCACCCGGACGCGGTAGGACGGAGGACGGACTCACCACTCCCCCACGCGACGGGATAGACACAGACGAGCCGGAGCGAATGAGGTCACGAGGAAACAAGTCCTCGAAGAAGAGGGCATCCCGGGACTCGATGATGCAGTACCAGGAGGGGTCCCAGAAGCGCCACGCCTTGGACTGACGAGAGACACCGAGGAAGGTGCAGGGACGGCCGCGGGGGGCGAGCTTGCCGCCCTGCTGCGGGGTGGGCAGCCAGACAATGGCAACACAACCCCAGACGCGAGCGGGGCGGAGGTCAGCGCTCTGACCGCACCAATGCTGGTACGGCGTGGACTGACGGGGAAGGGGACCGTGGGGAATCCGGTTCCAGACCCAGGTCATGTAGGCCATGGCTTCAAAGTAGAAGTCCTCGGAAAGACCGGAATCGACACGCATGGTGCGGACGGCGTCAGCCATGGTCCGGTTCCACCGCTCGCAGACACCGTTCTGGGCGGGTGTGTAGGGCGCCGATGTCTCATGGTGGATTTCGCGGGAGGCGAGGAAAGTCATGGCCTCACCCATGTACTTGCCACCGCGATCGGAGCGAAAGCGGCAAAGGGAGCGGCCACACGCGCGCTCTACGAGGACAAGCCATTCCTGGATGGCCCGGGCGACATCGCTCTTCTGCCTAAGGCAGAAGACCCAGCGATAGCAAGAATAGTCGTCCGTGAGGGTGAGGACATAGCGGCCACGCTCGCCGACCGACTCGGTGGGGAGAGGACCCATGACATCCGAATGGACAAGGTCGAGAGGGGCGGATGCACGGGAGGCAGACAAGGGGTACGTGGACCGGTGCATCTTTCCCTGAGCGTATTCAATGCACTCAGTGGGGCACGGGAGAGGGAAAGTCTCCGGGTCAAGGCCCGAGGCAGGCCGGGTGCGAAGCATGCTGTCCATAGCGGCAGAGTGGACGTGGCAGAGGCGGCGGTGCAAGAGGCGGGTGTGCTGAGGAGAAAGCGTACTGGTGACGAGCACATGGCCTGTGGCGGCCGACGAGGAGGAGATGGGAGGAGAAGAGGAGAGACGAGGAACATGCCACAGGTTGCCACGGGCGGTGGCGTGCAAGACGACAAGACCAGACGGACGCAACGACACAGTGCCAACACCACGCGAGTGTACAACATCCATGCTCATGCGGTCAAGGGCAGTGACGGACAGGAGGCTGAGCTCGAGACCAGGGACGAAGAGGACATCCGTCAGAAAGACGTCACCGGCAGGTCCACGAAAACGAACGACGCCAACACCACGGACAGGCAACACCTGTCCGGAGCCCGTCCGAACACCGAAGACATCGCCGACAGGACCGAGCATACTGAAGGCCTCACGAGAGGCCGTCATGTGATGCGTGGCCCCGGAGTCGATGATCCAGGTCTCAGCAGGGTCCTGGACCGGGGTCGCGAGATCGCTAACGGTTACATGGCAGCAGGCGAGGGACGCGGACGCGGTGGACGGAGGCGCGAAACGGGACTGCCAATCGTCAAGCCAAGCAAGATCATCAAGAAGAGGGGCGGAGGAGGCCACGGGCGACGACGAGATAGAGGAGGAAACGGGACACGACCGCAGCTCTGTCTCAGTCATGCAGGGCTGGGCAGGAGAGGAGGAGGTGATGCAACTCGCACTTCCCTGGGGAGGAGGGCGAGGCACCCCGAGCTTGAGCGCGATGAAGTGCTCCAGCTGGCGCTCACGGGAGGAGGGCCCGGGAGTGTAGGCGGAGTGCGGGGTGACGGCGCCGGAGCCCGGGTAGTAGGAGGACTGCGCCGGTGAAGGGAGCGGATACGCCGACGGCTGCGGGTAGTACTGCTGCGGCGCGGGTGCCTGCGGGACAGGCGGAACTGCCGGAGTGGCAGAGCCGCTGGACGAGGTCAAAGTGGAAGGGCCAGCAACGGCGACGGCGGCAGAGGCGAGGCGGCGCTCCCGCTGGCGCCGCATGGTAGCGATGACGCGCGCCTCGTCCGTCGGGAGAGGGCACGTGTACCACCCGTGACCGGGCTGACCACAGTTATGGCAGGCTGAGCCACCACCTCTGGACCCGGTGGACGACTGCTGCTGCTGCTGCTGCGGCTGACCCTTTCCTTTCTTGTTCCGGCTCTTCTTCTTCTTCCCCGATGGCAATGAGGTAGCTGCGGCGGGGGAGGCGACGGCCACGGAGGCACCGGCTGGGGAGGCGACAGTAGGGGAGGCGACGGCAGGGGATGCAAGCGCCTCCGTGCGATGGAGCTGGGACTCCTGGCGAGCTTCCTCAATGCGGAGGAAGAGCTCGTATGCCCAGGGCATGAGGGTGCCCTGGGTCGCCATGGTGGAGAGGACGTCCTGGGGGTAGTGTACGAAGACGTCTGCGTAGTCGCTAGTGGCGCCGCGCTTGATGGTGAGGAGCGCGGACAGAGGGGGCGGAGCAGATGTGCCGAGACGACGGAGGATGTCCTCCGCCCGCTGCCAGTAGGCAGTGACCGTCTCGGTCTCCCCCATGTTCAGGGAGTTGAACTCCCGGAGCAGACGGCTGATCTCAGCGTCACTGGACAGGCGATGGGGCCTGGTGAGGACGTGCCAGGCGGTTGTAGGGTCTGGGATGGCGCCAGCCGTGATGTCGCCGAGGAAAGGTTCTAAGGCCAGGCGGGAAGCTGGAGGGGCGACTAGGACAAGAGCACGGACGGCGCGACCAGCGTCATACAACTGGTCGGCCTGGGTGGAGTCGTAAGGGAGGGTGTAGTATGCCCACAGGCCCTCACCCTGCGCCCAGATCCGGAAGCTGAGCTCCCAGCTCCGGAACTGCTCGCCGGCCTGAAGCGGCGGCGGCGGCGTCTCAAAGTCCTTCTGCCTGCGGCCGGCACCCGGAGTGGGGCCAAGGACGGAAGTGACTGTCTGCCGCTGGCGCTGAGTCTGCTGCTGTGCCAGGTAGTACGTGGCAGCAGACACAGCTGGGCTGGCGTGCCCTGGAGGGATGAAGGACGGCAGCGCGCTGGTGGCGGTTTGGGAGGCGACTGGCTGCAACGCCGCAAGCTGCTGTGTCAAGGCGGCGAGTTGTTGCTGAAGAGCAGCAAGCGGGTCAGGAGTGCCGCCAACGTTACTAGTGAGCCGCTGCTGCTGCTGCTGTTGCTGCTGCTGTAGGGGCGACGGCTGCTACTGCTGCAGGGGCGGTGGCTGCTACTGTATGGGCGGTGGCTGCTGCTGCTGCAGCGGTGGCGGCTGCTGTTGTAGAGGTGGCGGCTGCTGCTGCTGCAGCGGCGGTGGCTGCTGCTGTATGGGCGGCGGCTGCTACTGCAGCGGCGGCAGCTGCTGTTGCAGAGGCGGTGGCTGCTGCTGCTGCAATGGCGGCGGCGGTTGGTCCTGCTGCAGCGGCGGCGGCAGCTGTTGGTCGTGCGGCGGCGGCGGCTGCTGCTGCTGCAGCGGCGGCGGGTGCTGCTGCTGCTGCTGGTGCTGCAGCAATCGCTGCAAGAAAGGAGGGGTAGGGGTCCCCCCATCAGAGGAGGACCCCCCCTCGCCAGGACTATCAGCCATGCCTTGGTGTTTTTTTTTGTGTTGTCTTTGTGTTGATGCTTCAGGAAGGGGTTGGGGGAGTGGGGAATCTACCCACTCCTCTAGCCTTCCCCTTTTCCCCTTTCACCCTCCCCCCTTTTTTCTTTTTTTTTTGTTGTTGATGATGTCAGCAGTGACGTCAGCAGTGACGTCAGCGGTGACGTCAGCAGAGGGGTACTGACGTCAGCAGTGGCGAATGTAGGGGCCACCACTGCTGCTGTTGGTGCTGATGTTGCTGCAGCTGCTGCTGATGTTGCTGCAGCTGCTGCTGCTGCTGTTGTTGCTGCTGCGGGTGCTGCAGCTGCTGCTGCTCGTGTTGCGAGTTGCAGCGGTTGCTGTGGCTGTTGCTGCTGCAGCAGCGAGCTGCTGCAGCTCTCTGCTGCAGCTGAATGCTGCTGTTGTTGCTGCGTGCTACAGCAGCTCCTCGCTGCAGCTGCAGGCTGCTGTAGCGAGCTGCGGGGGTGGGGGAATTTTTTGTTGCCTTTTTTTTTTCCTTGTCACAGCGGGCAGCAACCCGCTGTCTGCTGCGAGCAGCGGGCTGCTGCTTGCCCAGCAGCAGCAAGCTGCTGCTCACTGGCAACAAAGGGCTGCTGCTCGCTGCTCGCTCGCTACGAGCAGCGGGCAGCAGCAGCCGCGGCTAGCAGCTGCTGCTCGCTGCTGCTGCTGCTGCAGCTGGCGGCTGCTGCGGCTCGCTGCAGCAGCTGCTGCAGCCCGCTACTGCTGCTGCATGCTACTGCAGCTGCTGCGTGCTGTGGCTGCTGCGTGCTGCTGCTGCGGGCTGCTGCTGCTGCTGCTGCGGGCTGCTGCTGCTGCTGCACGTTGCTGCTGCTACTGCACGCTGCTGCTGCTGCGAGCTGCTGTTGCTGCGGGCTACTGCTGCTGCTGCTGCGGGCTACTGCTGCTGCGGGCTGTTGTTGCTGCTGCTGCGAGCTGCTGCTGCCGCGGGCTGCTGCGAGCTGCTGCTTCTGACTGCTGCTAGTGGTGGTGCCAGTAACTGCACCTGGGTGACGTTGCCGCGTGCGTCGTCGCCCACAGACGTCAGACGCCGCCTGCCGCTCACCTCCTCGCGTCACGCGTGGGGGTCAGTGCTGCCGAAAAAATTTTGGCAGCATTTCCCCTGGCCCAGTGGCTGTGGGAAAAAATCTGACGCCGCCACCAGGAGGGTCAATGCTGCCGGAAAAAATCCGGCAGCATTTCCCATGCAGTGGCGCGTATGGGGGTCCGCCGGCGTTGTGTGGCACCTGTTCGCAAGTCTTCTGCTGCTGCTGCTATGCTCTGGCTCTGATACCAAGAAAGAAACTATGCAGCAGGTTGGGGCAGCAGCGTTGTTGATGCAGCGTGCAGGCTTCCACGCTCGTTGCTTAGGTCAGCTGCCCCCTCAGTCTGCTGCTCTAGAGTCTAAGTCTGGAAGCTCTGGATTTTGTTACTCAGAAACACGTGCGCCAGAGTTAGCGCCAGAAAGCAGCTGAAAACTGATAATGACTGATTAGGAATGAAGAATGAACAGCAATGGGGGACCCCTCCAAGTTCTAGCCCCCCCCAGCTCTGTAGAGCTTGTTACTCAGTTCATCAGCCAATCAGAAAATAGCTCAGTTCAGGCTGGCAGGTTTTCTCGGTGAGGCCTGCCAGGCAGCCGACAGCCCAAAACCCGGGCGTCGTCCGTTTTGCCTGAAAACTGGACCATACCATAATACCGACGCTGCGAACGCAGCCGTGNGGTTTATGCTGCCAAACAGGGCCATGCAACATGCAACTGGGACCCTAGGCAGTGCATGACGATGCAGACGCGACGGGAAGCGCTGGACGCATGCAGGCAGCAACTGCGGTGTCAATGACCGCCGGCAGCACGACCGCCGAGGAGGCCTGCCGATGGAGCTGAGCGCGTCGCCGGAGAGAGGAGGCTCCAGCGAACTGCGAGAAGACCTCAGCGTGCGTCGGCTCCACCGGACGACACTCCATCAGCGTCGAGTCTCGCCGTCAGTCATCTGCACGCCGATGTACACAAGCCGGGAGGACACAACAGAGCACAATGAGAGATGCAAAAAAACCAACAATGTTATCCTTCCATACCGCACGGCTTAGTCTTTCACGAAATTTTTGAATCCGTTTCCTTGCGCATTATACTGGCAAGCAGTTACCTGCTACCGGGCTGGCCATCTCAGGGGTAGCATGCCGGCAATCTCGCATCGCGCCGGCAGCATTCGGGCTTTTTCGTTGAACGCCGCCTAAACACAGGCTCCGACGCTGATGGATCTGGCAATGCGGGTCCTCGCGTTGGGACTACCTAAGAACCCGGGCCTCAAGGTCAATTCGTCCATTCTGGTACGTGTTACATCATATCTCACTTTGTTTTTTCGAAAAGGAGATTTGAATGTTGGCTGAGTGTTTGTGCCACGTAAGGTTAAGTAGTAAGGCTCAAATTTTTTACAAGGCACTTAAATTATTTGAAATTGAGGTAAACTGAACCATAATTCCTTTCCATAAACTCCCCTTGTTTTTTCATATCCATTCCTTCATTTAATTTCTGATAAATTAATTGTATCTTCTATGTAGTCTGGTTTGAGAGGAATTTCATTTTGGGAACCCTTCGCTTTGAGATGAAGTGAGCGGAAATTTGGGGGAATCTAAGCAGAAATGAATCACATGTGCATCCAAGAACCTAGATCTCAGTTTCTCTTCTACGAAAGGGTGAGATTATGGTGAGTTAGGAGACAGTGGGACATCTTTTCAAGGACGCGAGGGAGGAAGGGAAACAACATGCGTGAATATGTAATGGATCTGGCAGGATAATCACAATTTCTTTTCCTAGTGAAAACACGCAAATAAGCTATTTGGCCTACAGGTGAGAAGCCCGCTCTCAAGGCTGAGCGCTCGAGTTTTTCAATTGTAAATAAATAACATATGGACGTTAGCTAAAGGAAGGGAAATTCCACTGGGAAGGTTTCTTATATAGAGTAAGGATCCCAAATATCTTAAAGGAGGTGCCTTCAGAACTGACACTAATGCAAAGATGCAGGGGAACTGGCAATAGCGAGAGTGATACATCGAGTGAGCATCGAACATTGAAGGAGGCCAAAGAGTTGCACATTGTCTGTGATGATATATATACTTGATGCAAAACATTCCATACTAGTATTTTCGCATAAACTACAAGGGATTCGATTAGGTATATCGGGGATAGTTGAGTTTTTTAAGATTGGACGGACTGACTATATACACCTCGTTTAAGAGAAGAAGCCTGATTCCCCTTAGGCCAAATTGATCCGGGGGCCCTGGTTTACAACCAAACCTGAAGCGAGGACCCGCATTGCTAGATCCATCAGCGCCGGAGCCCGCACTCGGGTGGTGACCAACGCGAGAGCCCTACGGAGAGCCTCGCGCTTCGATATAGCAGGTTCATGAGCTGGTCCCTGGCTCCTCACCATTAGAAGAAAAACGCAGTCGATGGCATCCTGTGTAGTCGCCGTGCAACAAACGACTCATGCGATTGTATAGTGCAAACCAAAGAAAATGATTGCGTTTGAGAATCAAACGCACTTTTGCTTCAAAACGTTCGCGATTGTCGAAGGCTATTTCACGGTTACTTGGCTTTCACTCTCTTTGGTTAAGGGCTTGTGTCGACCCTCGACGCGGCCGGGTCGCGATTCGGACAAGCAGGATCCCGTTCGAAGGGCCCTGTCGTCATTGAGATAAGCCGGCAAGGCTCCACGTTTGGTGAGATCGGCAGTCGGGGCCCTTTGGTTGATGGAGGAGCAAAACGGGCTTCCTAAACGAGCCGCTAGTCGAACCCTGGCCCTGATGTCGAGCTGCCCTTCCCCTTACCTCTGAAAAATAAGCCTCATTCACCCATACTGCAAAACAATAAGCCAGATTCGCCTCTGCCTTGCAACAATAAGCCTCATTCGCCCCTTGTGCACGGATGCTGGTTTCAGATTTGGATAGAAAAAAGGCAATGTACCCCTTTTGTTTGTCGAACGGCAGCATGTTGATGTCGCATGGCATGCGGCGTCCACATGTTGATGTCAGTACGTTTCTGCCAAAAAATAAAAAACCCCTTGTTAGTGGGGTTTGTGATAATTCAAGGGTGGTTTGCAAGGAGATTGTATGGGGGCTTCGAGACTCTGCATGCATTAAGAAGGAACCTACTGGGCTCTGCGGCCAGTGCAAAAAAAAAACCCTGAAATCACGGGTGTAATTATGGGATGGGTTGATTTACAATTTGTATTTCAAACATGGGTAGAACATTGAACATAATGGAAACAATAAGAAATGGGGATTTTTTTACTCCCAAATCTTGGAATGCGGGGGATTCAGGCCAAAGGGCGTTGGCCGGAATCTCCAGCGCTTGAAGAATCCTCCCCACCCACCTCGCACTCGCAGCCCTCTTGCCACCCATTCCATCGCCTCAATCGAGGCGATGGCCTCGATTCGCAGGCGGGTTGGTGGTTTGGTGGGCTACGAGGTGGGAGTGAGGTGGCGGCGGTTGACGAAGTGCCGACCGATGGACGTTGGTCGTCAAACTCTTCGTGCAAATCCCTCCACCCCTTAATAATATCGCCATCCTCCATCATGACGGTCGTGATGGAGGGCTGTGATCTAGCACCACATGCCTGATTTTGCCATGCTTAAGTAGTGACATGCGTTTCTTTTAGCATGGTGAAAACAGGGTAGGCGGATGGGGCTTATTGTTGTCGGACAGGGGCTGATGGGGCTTCTTCTACAGAGACAGGGACAAATGGGACTTATGGTTCCGCGATATCGATGGATGGGGCTTATTGTTCCAAGGTTGGGTTATAAGAGGGTCACTGGTGACAAAACATGGGGTAATCGCCATTTTCACCGTTTAAGATATGTTTCCATTTTGGGATGGATTGATGGGAGATTATGCCTCATAGGGTGAAGGAGAAAGAAGTGGCCCTTTGTGGGGAATTTTTACAAACATTAGGTAGAATCCCATTATGTTTCCCCTAGTTGAAGAATGGATTAAACATACTTGGTTGTTTATGCTTCATTGACAGCGTTTAGCCAATTAGCTCCATGTCCATATTTTGAGGTCGAATTGATCACTATCGCAGTTGAATATATGCGCAGATATCTCAAAAGGCCCTCAATTTGTATTTTTTGGCTAAAAGGAATTATGAAGACGTTTGATCTGTTGAGAAAGAG
Organism: Penium margaritaceum; assembly: GCA_023375785.1. Lineage (NCBI taxonomy): Eukaryota > Viridiplantae > Streptophyta > Zygnematophyceae > Desmidiales > Peniaceae > Penium > Penium margaritaceum. The sequence goes on along the minus strand of SZWC01013347.1, from coordinate 16,788 downwards.
CTTGCATCAGAGGGCATACATGGTTCTAATGGATAAGCTTTGAATTGAGGTAGGCATTAGTTGATACTACTCTATTGTTTATCAAGGCATGCAATGGATGAAATGAAACGATTGAGCTTGAAGACGCCAAACAATGGATGTCTAGGTGTATTGCATGCTTCAAGTTGTGGAGGACATGTGGCCTAATACTCATCGCCCAGAGAGGTAGGACACGTCTCATGTTCCTTCATGTTGTCCCTTGGTACATGCGCCAACATTGATATATGTGTTAGTCTTCTATCATTTGTCGTTGACACATTATGACCTCTGGATGGGCTATCTTCTCATGCAGGAGATATAGAGAAGTTTCCGTGTGGGAGACACTATGAGGAGAATCGGTCACAGGTTTTCATATTGTGAAACAATCGCATAGACTTGATGTAGAAAACAACACCTGCCAAACCCTTATGTGATTTCATGTAGCCGGCACATTGGCCAGGTGTTCTCATTGTACAGGAAGTGAATCCTTTTTTTAAGCTAAGTTGCATTTTTTTTACTCTGGCATGCAAAAAAATCTCTACACACCACACTTAAACCCGCTACTTGACTGGTGGTGATGTGTGATCTTTGCACCACGCTCCTCCATGCCACTAGCTACTTCTATATTTTACGATTCTATGAGCCATGGCTGTCCCCTCACTCCCTCTCACGTGACTTCCCAGTAGCTTGAATTACAATCACATGGTATCCAAGCCTTTGTAGTAGCCCCCTCTCATCCTATGACACCCATTCTCTTACAAGGCAACACTTCTTCTTGGTTCCACCCCCACAACCTACGCGTTATACATTTTTTTGCTTGTTTTACATACCTGTGTATATGCATACTCGATGCTTCTGGTCTATGCCAAAGCACCCAAAGCAGCACAAGAAGCCAAAGCATCAAGGTATATGAAGCAGTCGAACAGCCTCAGCAACTAACGAAGCAGCCCCCACATTCTACACACTCTGCACATCTGTGCCCATCTTGTGAACTTCTACGCATTCTATCCACTTAGTGCATGACTTGTGCCAAAGCTGTCCAAAACAATCAAGCAACATGAGCAGCCTTTGTTGTCAAAGGAGCTTTCCTAGCAGCCAAAGCAATCAAGGCAATTACTATGTCCAAGGAGCAAAAAATGCACAAGCAACCAAAGCAACAAGGTAGCCAAAGCAACCAAGCCGTCAAAGCAAGTGAAGCAGCTCAAACAGCCGAAGCACCCTAAGGAGCTCCAAAGCCGGATTTTGTAACCTGCCTCCCTCGTCAGCAGAAGCATCAAAAGCATCGTAAATGGAAAAGCAGCTGAAGTAGCTAAGACATTGTATGAACCAGCCCCTCTCACCGACTTAAGTTCACAACAAAAATGGCTCATGTGGCCTAACCAACCAAGGCAGCCAAAAAAGTCAAGTTGCTAACAAAGCCAAAGTAGATAAAGTAGCCAAAGCACCTCAAGCAGCCAAAGCCACCTAAGCAGTCCCACAATCAGCCCTTTTGGTAAATTTCTCTCTACAATAGAACCAAACAAAGTAGCTTAGCTCCCTAATTAGTCAGAGAATCCTAGTTAGAATAGCACCAAGCCCCTCTATTCGGTTGCACACCTAGTAGTAGTAACCGGAGTAGCCAATATAGTCAACCTCTCACACTTGAGTACATGATGAAGGAGAACTAGCCAAAGCAGTGGCAACAACTGAAGCAACACAAATCCTAGGTAGCTAAAGCATTCGAAGCAACCAAAGCAACACATGCAATTTACCAGTCGGAGCCTCTAACTTGGTTGACCTCTCATCTGCTGAAGCAACGACAATGGCCTAAGAAACCGAAGTAGCTTAAGCGGTACATTAGCCAGTTTATGGATTTTAAATAACAAGGTCAGTGGCTAGTAACGAATGGTAGAGTTTTATGCCTATCTACATCTGACGCTGAGAAAGTCAACATCGTCGTTCTCTGTCAATTTAGCTGACGTTTAACTACATGAACCAAATCGGAACCGGAATTCACTCCATCAGTGTGCTCATCATCCCATGTGTGTTCGCAGTACAAACAAATGAAAACTGTTCACTATCATTGTTTCGGTCACGAAATTACTTCTTCCCTGCTGCACTCCTCTTTGCCAGACTACTATCCTTCCTAACTGTCACTGCTACCTGGATGTCCGCTGTATATGCATGTGTTTAAGTGAAGTTTACAGCTGCATCCTCCACTGCTGCCACTACCTTTGCCTTTGCCAACGCGACACTCACAAAGTGTTACAACACTTGGTCATCCTTAGGGTGCAGAAAGGAGGCAGCTTACACCATTGACGCACATCTCTACACCTGTACCGACATGGCATGCTAGCTTTCTGCATTATTTTTTGCCTTTGTTGTAGCCACTAGAGTCTTGCTTTTGGGTTCCATCACTACAACAGGAGTTCCAAGCGTTTGAGTTCGTTGTACAAGAACCTCATCTTTCATAGTAGCCACAAAAGCATCGTCCTCCTCCATTGTTACTGCTATCATTACAAAACGTTTATTCTACATTAGTATCACCATTTTTCCCGCCGAAGCTACCACCTTCCCAGTTGTAGTATACTTCAGTCTTATCCCATGCCAGCTCTGGCCTGATGACAGTCAGCCTTATGAAAATTCACATTATGAAGACGAACGGTGCTTGTGACTAGTATGCCCATCGGCAACTTTCTCCTCTTGGGTCATAGACAGTGCAGCCTCAGGTGGTCTTGCTCCTCTTTTTCCTCTCTATCTTTAACATGTTGGCCTTTTGTAGCCAAGAACACTCACAGTTGACAAGGATGATTTCATCTTCGTGCTCAAGGTATGGCTTAGAGTGTGTGCATTGTACATGTCACTGCTCAGGAGAAACATTAACATAAAAAAATATGTGTGCAAAGTTTGCTATTGAATTAATTGAGATATAAATTTCATGATTTTAGTTAAATTAGCAACTTGCTTCTGACACACATCCCGTCTTTTGGTGCTATTGTGCTAGACTTTGCAGGCCAGTCTACCTGTGTCATTCCTCATGCCACCGTACCACCTTCTCTTTGCCAGGAGGATTGTGACACACTTCCATCTCCGTTCATGGACGGTCTTCAGTTTTTCACCTGGGAGGTTAAGTTTAGTGCTTAAGCTCAGGGAGAGAAAACTTGGGAGTACTACTATACCATTAATTCTGACACCCCTTCGACTTATATGAATTATCCCTCCTAGACCAAGCATGTACTGCGTGGGTCATCTCTGCCGTACAGCCTCATCTCACTGCGAAGGTTGGCACTCACAATGTCAACCTCGCTTGTGACACTCCCATTGATCCCATCAGCACATGGTCTCTTATTCGCCGTCGCTTGATGAAAACCGATTGAGCGACATAGAGCCAATTGATTGTCCAGTTCAACACGCTCATCATGCTTGTGAATGAGATCGCCAATGCCTATAAGGATTGGTGCCTTTGCTTGCTCCGTGACCTCGACAACACCGGGCCTGGAAAGCTTATGGACATTTGAACCATTGTCAATGGCCTCATCCCCAACCTTTTCAACCTTCCCCATGGCATCAGGGCAGTTAAGCTCTAGTACCTTTCTTTCGAGCCCATTCTCCCTAGCTTGCCCCCTGGTGTTGGCGCACCCTGGGACGTTGCCTCGGAGCACCAAGACAAGTGGTGGAACAGCCTCTTGAACTGGAATTTTCATTGCACTATTTCCTCCATTACTGTAGAAGTTTCTATTGACTGCCACCACTCCTACTCCTTTGTGTGCTTCTCGCGCAGTGACATACCCTACCCCTACTGTCCCTACCTGTGGGGCCACATTGGTCACCAATGGTAAAAAGGGCAAGAAAAGGGACAAGTGGGAGTTCCCAGCATCATCCTCCTCCTCCCTCGCCTGTTTATTTGTGTTTTGCCCAAACTGTGGCTCTTACGAGTCCTCTACTTGCAAGTACCATATCAATCCTGTTAATGCACGTGTTTTTTCATGCGCACTAGGAACGTATAGATGGGCAGACCACTTCTGTTACTGCCAAGGGGAAATCCTCATCCTTTTCCCGTCTTTTGTAATAGACCTCCTTGCCTTCTCATGCTTAAACCACAACAATTGCCCCAGCTCCTCTTGCAGATCCCTCCCTGGACTAGCATCACCCTTTTGTTGTACAACTGTTAACGTCTTTCCGCAACGTCATAGGTTGTGTCCATAGTACAAGCAGTGCCCGTATCACTATGCGCCTACACTAAAATCATCCCGGGCCTACCTCCTCTTGATGCTGATGCCTGCCAGCTGGAATCCCTCCAGTACCTTTGCTTTCTTTATGATGAGGGATATGAGTGCCTCTGGGTCAAGAGGTCTCAGTTGTTTTACTGTGGTGCTTTATCTGGGTCAATTTTCTTAACATTGCCCGAATGTGTTCCGTGAAATGAGACCGGGTTGTTTGATAGGCCTGTTTGTGGCCAATCCATCCCAGTCACCTTATCTGGTGCAGTTATCATACATCTTGTGTGTCCTTCCCTGACTCTCCTCTCTTTTGGACACTAGATTACTCATTCCATGGCCACTCATCAAATAACATCTCGTTGTGAATAATTTCTCACCCTTTGGCACCATAGAATCATTTTCTTTGTGAACACTGATTTGGGTCAGCTGGTACCCATTCAGGGTGTTGACATCGTTCATCTATTTGGAAACAATGATGATGTATTCTTGTCTAATGTTCTCTTTGTGTCTAGTCTCGAGATCAGAATGCTATCTATCGTCACCACTGACAATCAGGGTATGGAAGTTTTATCATCTCATGGTTTTGGTACTGTGTTCCTCCACTCCATCAGTTACATCGTGAAGTGTTACATGTTGTATTATATTCTCCTTCTTCCTCCCACCTGTTGCCTCTGCTCTCGTGCAGTTCGTACCCTCTCTTTCTCCTATGAATGCTCGCTTTCCTCACAATTACCTTTGCCACATTCACACTACTATCATTTCTAGCATGTTGTGCATACATACTGCCCTTGGGCTTGCATATATGTCCAATGGTGGGCAGATCAAGCACTCATTTTCTAGTGTGCTCTTTTAGTGCGCTCGAACACCATACACTAACACCATGTACTACAAAACGTGTGCCCTTGATTGGTGCACAAATAGACTCTCTCTCTCTCTCTCTCTCTCTCTCTCT